>CBVK0100799143.1:0-10791 GCA_900067695.1 Picea abies | reverse complement strand
CCAAAGCATCCAATGGTGGATTTTTCCACTTGTTGAGTTGTCCACAATCCATATTCCTTTCTGATCTGGCATCCTTGATCTCCTCATCCAACGAATTTCATTTCCTTTCTTTGTTCCATCTTTTCTGCTCTTTTTCTCACTTCAACCTAGTGACAGTCACTTTGTCTCCCGCGACATTCACTTTTCACCTTTTCTTCCTTGTTCTTCACTTCCTTCCATAACCATGGGTCAACAATGGGTCCTAGGTGTACTATTGTGTCAACCTCTATAGGAAGGTCACCCTCTCCCGTGACACAAATGGAAGTGTCCTCATAACTTCCCCTGGCTTTGGAGTCCCCATGCGTATGTGAGTGCTTGACTGTCTCACAGATCCTCTTGGAGGGTAGCTCTTGCACCTCCAGATCATAACTATCCATACTCATAAGTGGTCCTAGGTACTCCTCATGCTCCTCCATCAACTGGTGCTCCTCTTCCAAGCCACCAACATCCCCTATAAATGTGACTGAAGGATATAGCCGACTCTCCACTAAGATATATGTAATTGATCTCTGACTAATCTCCTCAATAATCTCCTATCACATCGACTTTGATTCTTGAAGGGTTGTCTTTGTTCCTCTCAATAATCCTCGAGTGCTCTCCAACTCATGAGTGAGTTTGTCCACCTCCAACTCCTGCTCCCTCAGGGCCCTGTGATACGCTGTCAAAATCAAGCAGAATCTTAAGAAAAAGACACAATAGTTTGGGTCTGGGAATCCCTCACAATAGAAGCAAGGAAAGGGAAGCCCCAACCCACAGAAAAAAGGGTAGAGAAAATATGGAAAGCCTCAGGACAACTAGTCTAAGCCACAAACAAAGAAGGACAATGGGAAGACAAATAAAGACACTGGGAAGTGGTGTGACTTCCATAAGAACCCCTGGAATAACACTACTGATTTCCTCTAAAAGCAGTCATTGGTGGTGGACGTGAAAGAGCCTGAATTAGATGTGGGATCTGACTTAGAGTCAGAACTAGAAAAGGGGAGACATATTGCTGATGTGGAAACCAATGCCATTGTTTATACCACCAAGATCCAACCCAGTGAACCTGATGATCCAGAGGAAGGAAAACACCTCTTTCATTAACAGATGTGGGTGAAGGGTACTCTTCTACACTTCATTATTGATAGAGGTAGCCAGAAGAACCTCATCTCATCGTAGGTCATCAATCGGTTGTCCCTGCTAAAAATTCCACACCCATAACCATCCACCATTGGATGGATCTACCAAGGAAGCGATCTTTATGTCATCCAAAAATGCCTCTTGTCCTATGAAATCAAGCCCTTCAAAGATGAGGTATTGTGTGATGTCTCTCCCCTTGAATTTTGTGATGTTCTTTTGGGCCAACCTTATTTTTGGAAACATCATGTTGTATATGAGTCTAGACCTCATAGTGTTATTATTACTTTGGACAGGAAATTGTATGGGATACCTGAGGTAGTCCCACCTACTTCCATTTCCTTGATCTCTGCCAAGCAATGCAGAAAGGGCATCTTTCAGACCGGGAAGTTTGTCTTCTTCATGATTCTCTCTTAAAGTGAGTGGAAGGTTGTAGCTACATCTATAGCCTCTGTGGTCAAACTCTCCATGCACCATAAGTAAGTGGATAAGGTAAGTGGATAAGGTCTGTAAGTACCCTACTTATGACAGATAAATGTACTCCATTGTGCAAGCCTACCTCCAATGGAGGCATTACATTCTCGGGAAGGAGACAGTCATCCACACCGATCATAAGCCTCTGCAGTTCATGTAGACTTAGGGAAAATTGCAGAATGACTGTCACTAGAATTGGTCCACATACTTGCAGTAGTTCCATATCAACATCAAGTATAAGACAGGGAGCACCAACCGAGTCATTGATTTCCTCATCTGCTCGCAAGTTGCAGCACTCACCACTATGATAAACTTGTATGGCCACGAGACCTACAAATGGCCCCAACTCTATGAGAGAGATAATGACTTCACTGCCACCTAGCAGATGCTAAGCGCAAACACATTTTTCATTGATTTCCATCTTCAAGATGGGCTGTTGTGCCATTTGGGCCATCTCTGCATTCCATCAAGAGAGCGAGTGAAGCTTATTTGGGAATCCCACTACAGTCGGGTGGCAGGACACTTCGGCATGGAGAATATAGTGTTTGTGCTGCAACAACATTTCTACTGGAAAAAAATTCAACAAGATGTCATAAATTATATCAGGTCCTACACTGTCTATGCCATTGCCAAACAAGTCATTAATAAACAAGGAATGTACACCCCTCTTCCTACTCTTGAAAGGCCCTGGGAGTCCATATCTATGGACTACATGTCAGGCCTTCTGTTAGCCAAGTGGGGAAATGAATTTGTTTTGTGGTGGTTGATCATTTTTCTAAAATGATGATTATGGTCACTTGGAAGAAGAACATCACAAAAAATGCCACTGCTAATATCTTCTTCGAATGAGTGTGGGTACATTTTGGGATACCAAAAACCACCGTCTCATATCAGGACAATTGGTTCCTCAACACATTCTGGTTGAGCCTCTAGTCACTGTTGGACACCAAGCTCACCAAATCCACTGCCTTCCACCCCCATATGTATGGAAAAATTGAGTTCATCAACCGGATGATTGTGCATATCCCGTGCATGCACAATTCCAAGCATCCTCGCACATGGGATGAGAGTCTTCCCTATGTTAAACACAACTACAATAGAGCCATGCATAGCTCAACCGACCACAACCCCTTTCAGGTGGGGTTGGGATTTCAACCATTGGGTCCCATGGATGTTGAAATACCCCTTGCGGCCACCTAGGAAGACTTGTCCCATTCTCAAACTAAAGCTAAGAAAGCTACCTAGTTCATTGAGTGGATCTAGCACATCTTCCAATAGGTTCAATATATTTTGTAGAAGTCCAATGCCAAGTACAAGAAACTTCATGATAAACATAGGGTGCCACACAATTTTTAGGTAGGAGATAAAGGTTGGTTTCACTTGCAGAAAGAACGCCTTATAGGGTCCCGTCAGAAGCTTTGTCCACTTTGTTATGGACCTTAGACCATCACCAAGGTTGTGGGTGACAATTCTTTTGATCTCAACATTCCCCCCTTCCTTGGATTGCACCAAATGTTTAATGTGGACCTCCTTCAACCATACTTTCCACCATTATTGGATGAATCACAGTCAGGAACCGATACTTGATTCCTTGAATCGACGATCTCCTTGACCAACTCAAGGGGGATAAATACTTCAGTAATATTGATATGAAGTCTGGCTACCATCAGGTCCCAATAGATTAGACATATGTAAGGAAAACTGCCCTCAATTCCAAATAAGTTATTTTTGAATGGTTAGTCATGCCCTTTGGTTTGAGGAATGCCCCAACAACTTTCATGAGGATTATGGATGATATATTTTGTCCTTTCACCAGTTCTTTTGTGGTGGTGTATCTGGATGACATCCTCATCTACAAAAATAATTAGGTTTGTGGTGGTGTATCTGGATGACATCCTCATCTACAAAAATAATTAGGTGGAACACTTGCAACATATTCAACAGGTTCTATGCACTCTGCAACAACACAAGCTATATGCAAATTTGGAAAAATGCTCCTTCAGCATGGATAGGGTCCAGTACCTAGGATACATTGTTGATGAGCATGGGGTGCATGTGGATCTAGCCAAGATCCAAGGCATTCATGACTGGCCATCCCCAACCACACTCACTGAGCTTCAAATCTTTTTAGGCCTTTGCAATTTCTATTGCAAGTTTGTGTTGGGATTCTCCCATATTGCATGGGACCTGATCCAAGTAACCAGGGGTGGTGGTAAGGAAAATTTCATGTGGGGTCTTTCAAAATAGTAAATGTTCAATGATTTGAAGTAATTCTTATGCTCAACTCCATTTCATTCATTACTTGACCTACAATAACCGTTTGAGATCGAGACAAATTCTTTATTTTATGGTGTGGGGACAGTTCTCACTTAGCACGAGAACCATGTGGCCCATCATAGTGAGACACTCTCAGATGTTGTCTGTAAGTACCCTAATTATGACAGATAAATGTACTCCATTGTGAAATCCTACCTCCAATGGAGGTATTACATTCTCAGGAAGGTCATGGTCATCCACACCGATCATAAGCCTCTGCAGTTCATGCAGACTTAGGGAAAATTGCAGAATGACTTACATTAGAATTGGTCCACATACTTGTAGTAGTTCTATATCAACATCAAGTATAAGACCTGAAGCACCAACCGAGTCATTTATTTCCTCAGTTGCCTGCTAGTTGCAACACTCACCACGATGATAAACGCGTATGGCCATGAGAACTACAAATGGCCCCAACGCTATGAGAGAGATAATGACTTCACTACCACCTAGCAGATGTTGAGCGCAAACACATTTTTCATTGATTTCCATATTTAGGATGGGTTGTTGTGCCATTTGGGCCATCTCTAAATTCCATCAAGAGAGCGAGTGAAGATGATTTGGGAATCCCACTACAGTTAGGTGGAAAGACTCTTTAGCATGGAGAAGATAGTGTTTGTGCTGGAACAACATTTCTATTGGCTGAAACTTCAACAAGATGTTAGAAATTATATCAGGTCCTACACTGTCTATGCCATTTCCAAACAAGCCATTAATAAAAAAGGAATGTACACCCCTCTTCCTACTCTTAAAAGGCCTTGGTAATCCATATCGATGGACTACATGTCAGGCCTTCCGTTAGCCAAGTGGGGAAATGACTTTGTTTTTGTGGTGGTTGATCATTTTTCTAAAATGGTGATTATGGCCACCTGCAATAGGAACATCACAACAAAGGCCATTGCTAAGCTCTTCTTCAAATGAGTTTGGGTACATTTTGGGATACCAAAAACCATCGTCTCAGATTGGGATAGTTGGTTCCTCAGTACATTCTGGTTGAGCCTCTAGTCACTGTTGGACACCAAGCTCACCAAATCCACTGCCTTCCACCCCCAATGGATAGAAAAATCGAGTTCGTCAACTGGATGATCATGCATATCCTGTGCATGCACAATTCCAAGCATCCCCTGCACATGGGATGAGATTCTTCCTTATGTTCAACACAACTACAATAGAGCCATGCATAGCTCAACCAACCACAACCCCTTTCAGGTGGGGTTGGGATTTCAACCATTAGGTGCCATGGATGTTGCACTACCCCTTGTGGACACCAAGAAGACTCATCCCATGATCAAAATAAAGTCAACAAAGCTACCCGATTCATTCAGTGGATCCAACACTTCCACCAATAGGTTCAGGATATTTTGCAGAAGTCCAATGCCAAGTAAAAGTAGTGCCATGATCAACACCGAGTGCCACACAATTTTTTGGTGGGAGATAAAGTTTCATTGCACTTTCAGAAAGAACACCTTACAAGGCCCAATCAAAAGATTCATCCACTCTGTTATGGACCTTATACCATCACCAAGGTTGTGGGTGAAAATTATTTTGAGCTCAACATTCCCCCCTTCCTTGGCTTGCACCTAGTGTTTGATCTGAACCTCCCTCGACCATACTTTCCACCATTATTGGACACCTCAAAGGTAGAAGAATAGTTGACACCAATAGAGTTCAACCTTGATTACATGGAATAGGAATCCACTAATCATATCATGGGAACATAGGAACTCATTGACATAATTTTAATCTTTATCGTGTTGTCAAAGAAGGGAAGCTCCTGCATCAAGGAAAGTGGCTTACTCGGGGTCAAATTCAACAAAAATTTCCTCATATGATGGGGGAACTCAATGCAATGGAGACCATTTATCCCTAAGGGGGGATTATTTATGTAGGTGGACATCGTTTTCTACCCACCTATTCCAACTGGCTCACAAACAAATGTCTTCTTGGTAGTCTCAGTTTTCATCTCGACAATTTTTTTTCTAGCTTTTCGGGTCCCAAACTTCTGGGGCCATTTTGAGGCCCTAAATAGATTTTTTTTGGACCCACCACAATCACAATGTACATTGAGTTAGAGTGTGATGGAATAATGCATATTCCTCATATAGACCTTTCCAACGAGCTATCGTGTTCCTAAAACATAGCTTGTATGAAACAATTACGACCCCAAGAAGTTGATGTACCAACTTACCCCAATGGGGCCCACATGAATTTTGGCGCTTCATCTCCTATCAGGTGGGGTTGGGATTTCAACCATTGGGTCCCATGGATGTTGAACTACCCCTTGTGGCCACCTAGGAAGACTCATCCCATTCTCAAACTAAAGCCGACAAAGCTACCTGGTTCATTGAGTGGATATAGCACGTCTTCCAACAGGTTCAAGATATTTTCCAGAAGTCCAATTGAAAGTATAAGAAATACCATGATCAACATTGGGTGCCACACAAGTTTTAGGTAGGAGATGAAGTTTGGTTTCACTTGCAAAAAGAACACCTTACAGGGTCTCATCGAAAGGTTTGTCCACTTTGTTATGGACCTTATACCATCACCAAGGTTGTGGGTGACAATGCTTTTGATCTCAACATTCCCCCCTTCCTTAGCTTGCACCAAATGTTTAATGTGGACCTCCTTCGACCATACTTTCCACCATTATTGGACACCTCAGAGGTAGTAGAACAATTGACATCAACATAGCTCAAACCTGACTATATGGAACATGCATCCACTGATCATATCGTGGACACACAGGTCAAGGGAACTCGCCAACTGAAGTTTCAAATTTATCATTTTGTCAAAGCAGGGCATCTCCTGCACCAAGGCAAGTGGCTCACCCAGGGCCAAATTCAACAAAACATTCCTCATCTAATGGGGGAACTCAATGCAATGGAGACCATTTCTTCCTAACGGAGGAGGATTGATCTAGGTGGATATCGGTGGCCACCCACCTATTCCAACTAGCTCATATACATATGTCCTCTTGGTGGTTTCAGTTTTCATCTTAGCAATTGTTTTCTAGATTTTTGGGTCCATTTTGGGGCCCTAAACAACGGTTTTTGGGTTCACCACAACCACATTGTAGAGAAAGTTAAAGTATGAAGGAATAATGTGTATTCCTTGGATAAATCTTTCCAATGGGCTATCGTGTGCCTAAAACAAAGATCCTATGCAAAAGTTACGACCCCATGAAGTTGATGTTCCAACTTACCCCAACGAGGCCCACATGACTTTTGGCACTTCATCTCCTAGGGTTAGGTTTTTGGATGTATAGGGTTTTTTCATTCATGTTCACTGTAAAAAGGCCTTTGGAGAATCATTATACTCATCTTCTTGTGAATGCACGCAACCATCACATCTCTTCTCAGAGATAAGCCACCACCATTCTAGAAAGATTGTTTTAGTCTGCATATAGTTTCAACATATTTCCTTATTGAATAGAATCCACATTTTACTATATCTCTATTATTTTTCCTTGTATCTTTGTGTTAATAATATAGATATGTATTCATTTCGTTCTTCTCATAAAATCTGGATCAACCTACCTCTAAATTCCTATAGCTCAAGAAAGTCGTCAACTCCAAAAGTAATACCCTTAGGTAAACCATCAAATTTGTAATTGTTGTAGTTAAACAAACAAAAAAATACCAATTCAATAATGCCACACCTAAATCAAAATTCTATGTCATTGGTAAATTATGAAAAAAATTGAATCGATCAACTTTGTGAATTACATGCAAAATGAATAGTTATAGTTAAAAGTTAATAGATTTATAAATGTATTGAAGTTTCATTTGATGAGATGATTTTATACACTAGAAATATTGGTACGAAATAGTACTCAATGCTAGTGAAAACAACTACGTGGCATTCACAACAATAAAACATAAATATATCATTGTGTAAAACATCAACAAGGAGGACATCCCATGGCACTAACAATAAAACATAGACATATGATTATGGGAAAAATCAATAAGTAAGGAATATCCCATGACACTCAGAAGAGGACCACCTCACAATCATTTTATATGTAAAGAAGATCTTATGTAAAATATTATTAAAAAAATTCCACCACAATTGGGAATGCACATCTTTTATGAAATCCTTTTTTGAAACGAAAGGAAATATTTCTTAAGTAGTAAACATATGAATAAATTCTAGACCTATATGAACCACTAATAGTTTTGTTCCACCTTAAGTAGTGGAAAGATATAATTATGTCGATAGGCGTCCCCTTTATTGGAATGGACGGATTAATCAATCTTGTAATTACAAAATATGATCTGATGGCCATGAATTGAAGATGTTGGCATATTCTTCATCTTACACTCAAATCAATGAATGAGATTTCCAACATTAACTCCCTTGCATTTATGAATTCATCTATTCATCATCTTTACTTTTTCACTTTTACATAACATGATTAACAAATTACTACCCCGAGTTATCAATTTCCATGGAGCATAATTTAGCAAATCCAAACAAGATTACTTCAATTTTAACATTTAACTCTTCATTTAACATTTGCCTCTTCAGTTTTAACATTTACCTATGATACATGGCCTATCCTTACTTTACCTCTTCATTTCTGCCATATTTGGCCATCTCTCCCATACAACTATGGATCACAGGTGTCATTTTGGGCCGAAGTTTCATACTTTCCTAGAAGTGAATTCTCGTGGCAATGGAGGACAATGTGTCCTAAAACACAAACACTATTTATAATAAACTAATGCATTATTTAGATTGGAGTTTCATATTTCACCCAGGGTTTTCATTTCATTATAAAATTAATTTTAAACTTGTGGCCTTCCCATATACATACATACAGATCACAGGCTATATCTTATGACATATTGGTCTAGAGGTGCGAATTTATGGAGGTGATGATGGAATTTAGGGAATACTCGATCTCCAAAAGTAGGTCATGAAGGATTAGGGTTATTCCTATAGTGAGCTCTAATATGTGCGACCAGTCTTTATTTTTGTATATCAACCCTTTCATCCAAAATCACGGTCATAATTGTTTGCATGGAAGCGTATACATCTTCGAAATAAGGATTCCGAGAGACAACCAAAAATAAATATTCGAACATCTCAATGATGAGCTCATTCTATCCAAGGTGAAACATTATTGTGCATGAAGTGACATATGCAACAATTTTGAGAATGGAAATCCTAACTGCAAAGGAAGGACTATTCATTTTCCCTAGATCTTTAAAACTTTGACAGTGAGCTCTAATATATATTTCAATATATCATCGTGGAATGGTTTATTGGGTGTCGTTATTTTTAGTATTTTGTTGAGGCGATTGAGGACCTGGAGCTTCACTTATTCATGTTGGTTCCTCATAAGCTTTGGGGTTACCAAGGCATCCTTTGATGGATGCATTGCATTGAGAATTCATTCAAAGGTGTTTGATTCACCATGGATAAATAGGCCTCCACTTTATCTAAGGCTCAAAGCATCTCATGCTTGGAGCGAGGTGGATTTGCTAGTTTCTATCCAATGGAAAAAATCCTACGCTCGAACTCCATTTCATTCAGAGTGCCCATTTTGTTCTCAAAACCACTTCACTAGAATATTGATGCAGAGTGAATCAACACAATGAAGCCACTAGGATAGAAGAAGCAATTTCCACTTCACTAGAATATCAATGCACATAATAAATAAGCCACTGTGTACAAGAAACCACTAAAGTAGATATTTGAGGATTTAATGAAGCCACTAGGTTTGAAGAAACGACTAGAACAAATATTTAATGATTTTTTAATATATATAAATAGATATTTAATCCAAAAACATATATAGAAATATTCAAACATCTCAATGATGAGCTCATTCAATCCAAGGTGCAACATTATTGCGCACAAAGTGACATCGCAACCGTTTTGATAATGGAAAAGATAAAAACAAATTATAATGCAATCAAAATATTATATAATAATATAATTTATCTCTTGATTTATCCAAATATTGATGTCTTGATTGTGATATAATATACAAACATTATTGTTTTTATGTTCATGACGAACATAGCGTATTTGCTATTAATGTGATGAACATAGCCATGGTTATGTTAATGACCATTGAAAATAACATAAATTGAAAATACTTCATAACCGTTGAAAATAACCATAACATGAAGCAACCACTCAACTTACGAATATTCGCACTTATCATGAAGCTGGACCTCAAAAAAGCCTTCGACTGCGTAGACTGGGATTTTCTACAGCTTGTTCTTCATGCGGTGGGATTTGGAGACAAGTTTATAAATTGGATTCTTTCTTGTGTCACAAGTGCAAACATGGCAGTGCTGATCAATGGAGACCCTTCTAATTTCTTCAAGAGCGAGAGAGGACTCCGTCATGGATGTCCACTCTCCCCTTACCTCTTCATATTGATAATGGAAGGACTCAGTATCCTGCTCTCTAGAAGCTTCTCTGAGCATAAAATATCGGGCATTAAGGTATCCAAACTGATTAAGATGGTCCATTTGATGTTCGTAGATGGTCCATTTGATGTTCGTTGATGATGTACTGCTTATGTCCCTTGCCAATCCTGAGGAATGGCTTTGCATACTGGAAGTTCTACAGAGATTCTGTTTGGTTTCTGGACTATCCATTAATCTAGCTAAGTCAACTGTTCATCATTGGGGTATTTCAGCCCCCAAACTACAATTACTCAAAGCCACTATTCCACTCAACTTTAAGAATCTGAGTGAAGGTTTTAACTATTTAGGATTCCATCTGAGGATGGGTGCTTCATCTTCGGGTGACTGGAGCTGGTTGGTGGCCTCATTTAAGAGGAAAATCAACTTCTGGTGCAATAAGTGGCTGTCGTTAGGTGGA
>CBVK0100799142.1:0-10791 GCA_900067695.1 Picea abies | reverse complement strand
ATGGAATTGAGATAAGCAAATATATATATATATATAATCATTAATCTTAGAATAGAATTGAGTGAATCCAATTTTTTTTATAGTTTATAATTTTAAAATTAAATGAGACATTTTTTATCCCTTCTCTGAATTAAAATTTGGTACAATTTTATGTAGTTTAAAATCACGATTTAAAATTTAGATTATAAACCTACTTTTCTCAATTTAATAAAAAAGATGAATCTATATTAAATATGATTAATATTGTCGAAAATATTATTTAATATGATACCATTCACTTGTACTTGTCCAATACAATGATAGTTTGATTTTCAAAGTCAAGGAGATGTTAGATTTGATAATAGGTTAGTAGGTTTCTAAGAATGAAAAGTAACACATTTGTGGATGACGTCTCTAGTAAATCCTAAGGCATAGACTAGTGTGTCTCACCTAGAGGGATCAGAACGAGACATGTGGGGGAATAAAACTAGATAAATACCCAACAACATTGATAACAACCTTACCCATAATATTTAACATAAAAAACAATTTTTCTTACTTATAGCAACTAAATAAATGGATCTCTAAATATATATGTGATCTACATTATTAATTTTGTAGTTTTAATCTTTCACTCAAAAGTGGTAAAAACACACAAATCCCTTCTCATGCAATTATATGTGCATTTGTATTTACTCGTTTTGTAGAAATAAAATTTCCTTAGCTAATCTTCAACATATCATATTTTATAAACATAATAATGAATTAGATTATAATTTATAAACTGATTTCCCAAATCGTAGATTATAATTCATTAATTGATTTCTTTTTATAGAATCCTAAATCCACAAGTCGGCGATGGAGTAATGCATTTTTCCTCAATCATTTTCTTAATCAAAATATTTCATAACCATCGCCTTTTGTTTTGATATATAATTTTTTTTATCTTGTGAAGAGAAAAATCCAATTGTCACAATCATAGGTTTTCCCAATTTCACTTCTCACTCAACCTTCAGTTGTTTCAGAAGTACAATCTTCCATGGGTGTTGCCTCTAATTATTATGTTAAATACTCTGTTGTGTAAATTTTGAGCAACTCTACCCACCTCTCTAGGATGGAAAAACAATCAAGAAATGGAGTCTAATTTCTTTCCAATGGCTACAACAACTACATTTTGGCAATGGAAAAATTTAACATCACACATTATGGTATTGACTACTTTTAATTCAAAATGTTTCTCTTGTCATTTTAGAAACGTTGGCATAATTTCTTAGAAGGCCACAATGCAATTCAAATTTAGAGAAATATGATATATACAACTTTGTATATTTTAGTAATCAAATTGTTAAGTGGAGGAGGTCCCTTATCCCACAAACAAGGAGTCTCATTCACCAATTTGGTGTCTAGCTTAGTAGTGACCTTAAAATTATATTACTATTACAAAACATGAGACTCTAAAATGAAGAACATTCTGCATTTCTGTTGATATTAACCATTAATCCAACTAGAAGAGTTGCGTTGCTTCTTATTACACAAACAAACATTGATACCACTAAAAATAGCATTTTACATACCAATATTTGTTTTCTCTGTCACATATCATTTGGTTATTTGACGATGCTAGTGGTGGTTGTGTAAGAGGGGGAGACTCTTGGTAAGATGCCAAGAGTAGTGTCCATTGGCGATATTCCAGGAGGAAGAAATCCTTGGTGGGAGACCAAGGTTGAGATATTTGGTATGATACCAAGATCTAGGTGATCTTGGATAGGTTGAGATGTCAGAAACTACTTTTGATGATTAGGGTACAACCATACCGACTGAGTATTTTCGAGTAGGCAACCATGTCCATTGTAGGGATGAGATTGGTGGTGAAGGGAACTTTCCTCGGTGAGAGGGAGTGTTGATATTTGGGTGCCTTGGAAAGTGGTCCCCTTGTGTTTATGAGTCTCTAATAAAAAAGGGGGAGACTATTACCCTTAATACTTTACTTTATGTTTTAATTTCACTTTGACTTAAGAAATTTAATTCAAAGTGAAATGTGTCACTTAAGTCATTAAAGTGACATTTAATTCACTTTGTGGGTGAGTTAAATGAAATAAACAAAACTAAGGAAAGTGGGTTTCCTATGTGATATTTTTGGATTAACTCCCTCCCATTGATTAGACTTGGATAGATTGGATCTAAGCCATTGATATTTTAGGGTTTGGCCAAAGGAGGCTAAAGGAGGAAAAAGGGTAGTGAAGAGGCTCATTATTCACTTGCTCACTTGAGATACTTGGGTGAGGAGAAGGAAGTGATGAGAAGAGAGGATGAGGGTTTGGATAACTTGGGCGCATTATTGAGAGGTGGAGGGCACACAAGGGGGAAGGTATTAGCCACTTGATCTTGGAGGGTGCAAGGCTTGAAGAGAAGAGTGCTTCCATGGAGTTAGGATCACATACTCAAGCAAGGGGTGCATTCTAGCATCAAAGGTGCATTCTAAGGGAGAAGGGAGAATTATAGGAGAATGTAGCACTCTCTTAAGGAGTGAGAAAATATTGGAGAAGGGTTTTCTAAGCATGGAGAAGTGTTTGAGTGAGAGGGGTGCACTATTTTTGGGGTTTGGAAAAGAGGAGTGTGCACCAAATAGAGGGGCGCACGTATCCAAGAGCTTCACCAAGTAACTCAATATTTCTTCAAGGAGGGCACATATACAAGTGGGTAAAGGGAAAGGCATCTCAAGTAAAAGGAAAACAACAACGTAAAGAGGCTGAGGGTTTAGAAAGGAAAGAAGGGTGCACCAAGGATAAGGGTGCCTTCATTCATGGGCTAGTAGGTACATCAACAAGGGACTCCAAAGAATCCAATATTGGTTTCTATTGTACCAGGTTCACTTGTTGTAGTTTTCCTTGTTGTATTTATTCTTTGAGATCTCCAAATATATACATATACTCCAAACTGGTGTTCCCCATGGGGGTTTTTCCAGGATCATGTTGACCAAAAACATATGTGTCAATTTCATTCATGTTTAGAAGTGTTAGAAAAACATTTAGAGTTGTAAATATTGTGAGGAGTTTTATGTGTTTTGAGTTATATAGTAGGTTCTAATCATTGGTATGAAAAACGCTTGCAAGGTCACCTCAAAAGGATACTTAACCACCAAAATTATTAGCAGAAAGTAACCAAACAGTTTGTTGTCTTAGAAGGCCACAAATGACAATTGTGGAAGATAAAACTTAGAGATAAAATATGATCAGAGAAAGATCAGTTTTAGCATCTTAATAGTAACTCATTTCTCTTCATGGTGTTAGAGCCCTAGGTGGCAAAGACTTGCTAATTTCTAGTGCATTCAGTGGACAGTTTTGTGACAACTCGTTGGAATATTTTTGGACAACGTGTTGACATCTTGTGGGAATATTTGTTGACAGTTGCAGAACTTAATTTTGACACTTGTGGATAACCTCTTATCACACTTGCGTGGACAAGAGTGAGGCTGATTTTGGACAACCCTCTATCACACCTATTTTGTCAAGAGTGAGGTTGTAGTTCTACTGCCTCTTTTGAGACTATGTTGATAGGAGTGATGTAGTGTTCTTGTGTAGTTTTAGCATCAGTGTGAGATTTAGTTGAAAACCATGCTGATGTCTCAAATAAAGGAAGAGGATAGGCTAGACAAAGCTAGAAACTAGTCCCCTTGGGAGACCAGGATCACTTTCACATTAAAGGACATTGAACTATGGGATATATTTCATGCTCCAATTGTTGTTCCTCCTGTCACTTTTCTCATGTTGGTGGAAGAGTTCAGGAAGAGGAAAAACAAGGAGAAAATGACTATTTGTGATGGGGTGAGAGACCACATCATTCCACATTTGACTGGTAAATACTATACATTCAAGATGTGGGAGTCTTTATGAAAGATTTACCAGAGTCCAAACAAGAACCGTAAGATGGTTCTGCAGGAAAATCTCAGGAGCATTCAGATGATCGATTCACTCAAATAAGTGATGATATTGTAGTCGTCAGAGAGATAGTGGAACCATATTTTATGGTGAGTAAAACTTTAAATATATTTACCAAACCATGGGGTTCATTTGTTTGAGGCATAGTTTCCCGAGAGGTTCTGACTACTTGGGAAATATTTTGGGATGATTTTTTACGAGAGGAGACGAGATGCATTTCAAATTCTTCAGGACAACAATGTATTTCCCAGGGTGATGAGGACCTATCTCTATGTACTAAGAGCAAGAAGAATACTGATAAAGGTGCCAAACAGGGCCCCAAGGGAGGGGCCAAACCACATTAGAGTGGTGGTGGGAAAGAGAGAGACATGCGCACAGTGAGATGATTTCCTTGTGGAGAGATGGGTCACTATGCAGGACAATGTCCCAAGAAGAAGAAGAAGAAGCAGGATGATACTGCAACGACAACATAAGAGGTTGATTTCGTCACTTAGTGTGAGAGGGAGTGTGAGTTCATTAATTTGTTTTCAACGGTTACACCATCTAGCATCAGGTGGGGAGACAAATTTGAGGAGGACCTATTGACTCAGAGTATTGATTTAGAGGGAGCTCAAATTCAATTTTCGAGGAAACCATCTTCAGGGGTGACTGGTCCACCCAGGACAACTTCAGTTTAATATTTTTTGAGACAGAGGGTTGGTATAGGGGATTCAGAGCATTAGACATTAATGATGAGGAGGAGGAAGTCACCATAGAGGCTTGAGCCTAACTTGTTTAGAGAGATGGGAAGATCATATTTAGGATCCACTTCAGGTGGAGTCACTTGGTGAGAGGCCAAGTTGAGGATCTTGGTGAGATGATGAGATCCAGATACTCTTGGTGAGATGCCAAGAGTGTGACTCTTGGTAAGATGCCAAGATTAGTGATCGTTGGCGATATGCCAAGAGGTAGAAATCCTTGGTGGGAGACCAAGGTTGATATATTTGGTATGATACCAAGATATAGATGATCTTGGATAGGTGGAGATGCACTTCCAGCTATAGATCACGCAGGTTGAGCATATCTGTGTCAAAGAATACTTTTGATGATCAGGGTACAACCATACTCACTGAGTATTTTCAAGTAGGAAACCATGTCCACTGTAGGGATGAGATTAGTGGTGAATGGAACTTTCCTTAGTAAGTGGGAGTGTTGAGATTTGGGTACCCTGGGAAGTGGTCCCCTTGTGTTTGTGAGTCTCTAAACACAAAGGGGGAGATTATTACCCTTAATACTTTACTTTATGTTCTAATTTCACTTTGACTTAGGAGATTTAAGTCAAAAGTGAAATATGTCACTTAAGTCATTAAAATGACATTTAATTCACTTTGTGGGTGAGTTAAATAACATAAAGAAAACTAAGGAAAGTGGGTTTCCTAAGTGAGATTTTTTGATTAAATATCACCCATTGATTAGACTTGGATAGATTGGATCTAGGCCATTGATATTTTATGGTTTCTCCAAAGGATGCTAAAGGATACAAAACTTTAATGAAGAGACTCATTATTCACTTTCTCACTTGAGAGACTTGGGTGAGGAGAAGGAAGTGATGAGAAGAGAAGATGAGGGTTTGGAGCACTTGGGCACATTCTTGAGAGGAGGAGGATACATAAGGGAGAAGGTATTAGCCACTTGATCTTGAGGGTTCAAGGGTTTAAGAGAAGATTTCTTCCATGGAGTTGGGCATACATAATCAAGAAAGGGGTGCATTATATCATCAAGGGTGCATTATAAGGGAGAAGGGCACATTCTAGGAGAAGGGTGCACTCTCATAAGGAGTGAGAAAATATTGGAGAAGGGTGTTCTAAACATGGAGAAGGGTTTGATTGAGATGGGCATACCCAAGAAGTAGGGGCGCACCATTTGCGGGTTTTGGACAAGAGGAGGGTGCACCAAAGAGAGGGGGCACGCATGTCCAAGAGCTTCACCAAATAACTCAATATTTGTTCAAGGAGGGTGCATCTACAAGTGGGTAAAGTAAAAGGCATCTCAAGTAAAAGGAAAATAGAAAAGTAAAGAGGCTAAGGGTTTAGAAAGGAAAGAAGGGCACACCAAGGCTAAGGGCACCTTCTTTCATGGGATAGAAGGCACATCAACAAGGGACTCCAAAGCATCCAAGATTGGTTTCTATTGCACTAGGTTCACTTGATGTAGTTTTCCTTGTTGTATTTATGCTTTGAGATTTCTAAACATATACATCTAATCCAAAATGGTTTTCCCCATGGGGGTTTTTCCAGGGTCATATTGACCAAAAACATATGTATCAAATTCATGCATGCTTATAAGTATTAGAAAAGAATTGAAAGTTGTAAATATTGTGAGGAGTGTTATGTGTTTTGAGTTTTATTGTATGTGATAATCATTGGTATGAAAAACACTTGCAAGGGAACCTCAAAAGGACACTTAAACACAAAAATTATCAGTAGAAAGTAACCAAATAGTTTTCTATCCTAAAAGGAAGCAAAGGACATTTTTGGAAGATAAAACTTAGAGCTAAAGTATGATTAAAGACAGATCAATTTTAGCAGCCTTATAGTACCTCGTTTCTCTTCAACTAAAGCTCCTTGAAATTTTTCACTTAGATGAATCAAACTCTAGTGCACACCTTGTGATTCCCTCCTGAACTTGGGACTTAAAACAAGTCAAATGTGCACTCCTTAAACTATCTCTCATCTGAGCTTTATCAACACTTAAATAAGTGTAGACTATGTACTCTCTTTGCACTAGTCTCACCTATGATATTTTATACTATTGTAAGTATAGGAGCACTCTGTGTGCTCACTCTATGTAAACTTACGGTATCTCTCATGAGCATCTAAACCTGTAACATTTTGGCTTCCGCACTCCTTGCGTGGGCACTGTGCACTCCTTGCATTGGTTTACCCTTTGAGATTTTACACTAGAGTGAGTGTAGGCACACTCCTTGTGCTTGCTCTATGTAAACCTACACTATTTATCTTGATCTTAACAGACCCTTGAACTCGGTCTCTTGTGCACTCCTTGTGCTGGCTTCATATCCTTCCTGAGTTGATGACTACTTTTTGTGTGCCCACATGGCGTGCTCCTCCTAGAACTCCTCATTGAGTTCTTGCGCACTCCTTTTGCCTGCTTCTCAGAGTTCTCACTAACTCTGGTGTACACTCCTTGCACTACCTTGAGAGTCCAAAACACTCAAAAATTCGCATATATAGGGAATTATATCTATTTCTACAAAGGGAACATTTATATACTCATGGAATTCATAAACATGAAGAGTAAAAAATAAGGAAAAAAACACCCATTCACAGATAACAGACATAGGGATTCATATGCAGGGAAATCTTCTTTTTCTATTAAATATGAATGCTTTTTACAATGTTTACAAGACTGGACTGCAACAAAGTCTCAGTTCTTCTCACCTCTCCTCTCCATAATTCTCCTCTATTGAGAGCTATATCTCTTATCATGCTCTTTTCATGCATTATAATTTCAATACATTGATCTTTTTACAAAAAGGGGATTCTCGAGGCTTCCTCCACCTACTATATTAAATTACAATTAATTTACAACTCATCTGAATAGGATCTAAGATCATTTTCCTATCATCCATTAAAGGTGAATTACATACATCCTATACAAATACAATGAATCTACCCTTCTTGAGCCTTTACAACATTAATTACATTAAATTTTACATTTAAACCCAAAATGAGAAGGTTGGTGTTTCTCTCTCCTTGGGATTTGCTCCCTCCATGTACGTTGTTGTGCTAGCTACTGACACACTATTGATTAGGAGTGACGCTCCTGCATCCAAATGGAGGTTAGCTCCCCCTCTAACCTCCCCTGCATCAAAATGGGGGATAGCTCCCCCCTCTAGTCGTGCAAAGAATATACCACATAACTAACATCTTTGATGTACATATCATTCAAAATAATATTTTAAATAAGTGCATTCATGAAAGTATTATTAGTATATATATAATTTCACTCATTTAATTAGAAGGGGTGTTTATAGATAAATTAGGTTGATTTTTTGGGCAAGTTTAAAATGGAAGTTAAACACTAGAGACATGCATTAATATAATTTATTCATTTTTTATTATTATAATTTTTTTTATTTAAAAGTGAATTAGCATGTGCATACACACTAAATGAGTTAGAAAAACATAAATGAGTAAAAATAGAAAAGATAGTTGGGAGTTGGGTGAATAAAATGTATTTAATTTAATTAGAAATTGAAATTATGTATGAAGGAGACATGGTGGGATGGCAAATAATCATATTATTGAATTAGTAATTAAGAATTGTGCATGAAAAGGCATGTGACATTTTGCACAAGTACTATAAGATGGGAGGGAGGTGGTCATGGAAGGCACCTTATTCTCTCTAATGCTCGATGGTTTTGCTAATGTTTGGTTTGGGAATGAGGACTCCATATCTACACAATCTATTGGTGAAGAGGGCAAACCAAATATCTATTTCTATTTTGTACACACATTCATACAACCCTTGTAGATTGGGGTTCAAGGGAAGAACAATACCCTTAGGATATTGTAGGAAGGTCAACCAATAAGTTTTCACTGAATTGGCAAGATAATAATTGGAGCTGAACTTGGGAGCAATCTTTTGAGTCAAGCTTGGAACTGAGAACTCGGGAGAATACTCATCTACAACCATTTGAGAAAGAGGTATGATTCTAGAATTTAATTAAGTGTTTATATAAATTGTTATTCAAAAAAAAATTCGGGGTTTGAACATTGGATTTTTATGAATTTGTTTATCTTGCATAGAAAAGTTAGATCTCATAAGAACCATTAGTATAGAAATATTAGATCTCATAAGAGCCATTGGTATAACCTTAAATCCAACTTAAATCTCTATTCAAAACCCTAGTGCTTTTAGAGAATGGAAAATTTTAGGGGTTAAATTTCACCCATGGGTTATTTTTCCATGTTTTTTCCCCAAAAACATTCACCAATTCCCATTTTTTCTAAAACTTATTTGCCCAAATTCTATAGAATAAAATTATTTTACCTTAAAAATTGCCACAAATTTATAGAAACTATATAAAATACTTATAAATTTTAATATTTTTACAATCGCCAAACATTTTATACTTTGCATGTTAAGGACTAGTAAGTTTAGTCAAGGTTTCCACATTTTAAGATAAATTTTCATCCCTAAAATTATCCATGTTTTAGAGAATTTTTAACTATTTTTTAAATATGTGAGAAAATTTCTTCCATACCTTCTAGTTTGGGCATACCCTACAATGGTGAAAACCATGCCCAACACTTGGATACACATAGATATGTTTCCATTTATCCACTTACGACGCATTGCAATAGTTTTGTTAAAAGGAATCAAAGCGAGAAATCAGTTTTGCAAGGGATTCCTTCTAGGTTTCCTTTGTATCACTAAAAATATTATTATATACAATATGTTGATCACATTTCCTTAAGTAGTTTCTATAGACTTTCTTGATTGAATTGTATTAATCATTTAAGTTGAGAACTTCTATTTACTTCAAGTGTAGGGATTGTTCCTTTTTTAATTTGAAATATTTTCCAATTTTCTTATCTGAAAGAACTCAGGGTTATGTGAATATAAAGGCTTATTTTAAGAAAGTTCTTCCATGTTAGTGATTTTCGTAACTGAATGTTGTACATGAAGTTATATATGTAAATGATGTCGATATTTTGATTCATACATTTAAATAAACTAAATTTATTATATTTATAATTAGAAAGTATAATACAAATTATAAGTTTTAAACCTATGAAGTAAAAAAATGCACACAAATTCTTAAGCAAAATAAAAATTAATCAATGGTTCATACACATAGTACATACAAATTTATGACGGAAACTCTTAACCCAAAGAAAACCGACCTTCCTTGGTGTTGCACCTCTCAACTCTTCATTGTATTAATTTTCACCATTCACAATAAAATCTATACAATATTTTGGGTATTCTGCGGCTACCAAAACACTAATCCCTTAATTGATGATTAATTTAGAAAACTGCTAAAAATAAAAATAAAAACACTAAAATAAAAATAAAAAAACCACCCAAATTGTTTTTTTTGGGAACTGCCTCGAACCCTGTCAGCTAGATCAAGCACATGGGGAAATCTTGTCCCCACTTGGGACCCCCCTCACACAACTCCCAAAGCACACGTCCACACAAAGCTACAGGTGATGGGATCCTCAAATCTAAAACACTCCTCACACACATGCAAATAATATAACACCTACCCAACACAAATGTGTTGTTAATTATATGACATATCTTACATTGCTTGATACACCTTGATTAAAAAATATAATACAAGATGAGTTGTTGATTAAAGGAGATATATTTCATTCCTTGATAGATTATTATGTTATTTGCATATATCAATAGCATATGTACTAATCATGTCCATTTTTTAATCAGGTTGTGCATAAAAAGAGATCAATATGTAAAAGATTCAATTATGTAAGCATATTAAAAGAGAAAATCTAATTATAATAATTGATTTTAGACTTATGCTTACAAATTTAGTGGCAGATAAAACATAATTTAATAGCAAATTGTTAATAGTTTGTTTAGATGTGGGTAAATAGAAATGGAATTATCAATTGCTATAGAGGACCAAATTGTTCTAATAATCAATTCAACAATTATACTATCAAATAGAAATACATCTTATGATCAAAAGGTGATTTTTACAACATAATATGAGGGATATGTGTAATTCCTTTTATACTCAACATAGAGTTGACAAGTGACATTTAAAAAAAATATTTCAATGTCAATCATAAAAGAAAGATATTTTTATATCATGTGTGTATATATGTGTGTGTGTGTGTGT
>CBVK0100799141.1:0-10791 GCA_900067695.1 Picea abies | reverse complement strand
ACATGAGGTGTATAGTTGATGATTTTGGTACATATTGATGAGTCATAGTTGATGAGTACTTGACACATGATTGGTACATACTTGGTACATGGTTGGTTGCACTTGTTTATGGTACAGGTTGATTACATATTGTTTGGTACAGGTTGGTGCATGGTTGATGCACTTATTTCTGGTACAGGTTGATTACGAGTTGAGGTACAGGTTGATGCATGGTTCAGGCTTATTGGTAAAACTTATAAAATAGTATATATCACAGTGAAAGGTTGACAGTGGTTCCATCATTCTACTTATACTTCAGTGCAGTTGGACGGGGCAAGGACAGGTGGTTGTAGCCGGAGAACATAGGGGGTTGTAGCCTCCTTCTAGTTGTAGCCAGAGAAATGGGGAATTGAAGCTTCCCTTAGGTTGTAGCTTGAGAAACTAGTGGGTTGGAGCATCCTTCCAATTGTAGCTGGAAAACAAAGGAAGTTGGTGCTTCCAATGAATGTAATTCTTCAATACATATAAGAAAATGCATTCTGTGGTTTTCTCCCACTTTGGGTTTCCATGTAAAACACTGGTGTACTGTGTATGTGTATGATTGTTCATTTGTTCATTGCTTATTTACTATGCAGTTATTGGATGATAATGATACATTGATATAACGCTTGGATTATATGGTTAAAAAGGATTAAAATTCTCTATTACGGATTCACCCTCCCCTCTCAATAATCCAACAAAGTAAACAATCAAAACTTAAATCCATGGTACTTTCTGAGCTTCATGCTACACCCACAGCGGGGCACTTTAGGTTCACCAAAACATATGACATGTTCAAACGTTCTTTTTTCAGGGATGGTATGAAACAAGACATTCATAATTTTGTCACTAAATGTGATGTGTGTCAATGCAACAAGGGCGAAACAGTCAAATCTCCAGGCACACTACAACCGCTTCTGATTCCACCTGCTATTCAGAGGGACATCTCTATGGATTTTATTACAGGATTACCCAAATCGGGAAATAAATCAGTCATCATGGTGGTTGTTGATCTCCTTTCCAAGTATGCTCATTTTTGTTCTCTTCAACACCCATTTACAACATCCATGGTGGCTCAACATTTCATGGATCAGGTCTTCAAGGTTCATGGCATGTCTCATTCTATTGTTTATGATCATGACCCAACTTTCACCAGCAATTTTTGGCAAGAATTGTTCAAGCTACAAGGCACCCAATTTCATCTTAGCACAGCTTATCATCCCTAGAATTTTGGTCAAATGAAAGTTGTCAACAAGTGTTTGGAAACATATTTGAGGTGTTTTTCCTTAGAAAGGAAAAATAAGTGGGCTCAATGGTTAACCCTAGCTTAATGGTGGTACAACACTTCATACCATACAACTACATGCATAAATCCTTTTGAAGCGGTATCTGGACAAAATACACCTTCAGTTCTCTCATACTTACCTGGTGTCTCGAAGGTCTAGGCAGTTGACCAAATGTTTATAGTTTGAGAGGCTATTCTCCGTACCCTCAAAGAGAATTTGGTCATGGCACAGAATCGCATGAAGAAACAAGCAAATCAAGTTCACTTTGAACGCCAATTTGCAGAAGGGAATCAGGTGTTTCTTCGACTGCAACCTTACAAGAAAAATTCCATCAAGGTTGATCATTGTCAGAAGCTAGCACCCAAATTTTATGGTCCTTATACCATTCTCAATCATGTGAGACAAGTATCCTATCAGTTAGCTTTGCCCAGTCATTCGAAGCTACATCCTATTTTTCATGTTTCATGCTTAAAGAAGGTGATTGGAACTAAGTTCCAAATTCAAACCAACCTTCCCAAGTTAGCTGAAGAAGGATCCATTTGGCTACATCCACAAGTAGTTTTGGACTATCGTGAGCATTGACTGTGTCAGAGAACCATGAAAGAATTGTTAGTCTAGTGGAAATATACAACTCCAGCAGATGCCACTTGGGAACCAACTAGCATTCTGTAGCACTTTCTACATCTCAAGCCTTGAGGACAAGGCTTTTTTAAGGGGGAGTACATATTAGGGTCCTAACCTGCACATAGGTAGAACAATATATTTAGATGTAATAAAGGTCAATATTAATAAGGCCTTGCAATAAAATAAAATAAGTCGAATGTAAGAAGACCTAATATAAGCTTCCACTTCTAGAAGGATCTTCCTCTAGATGCTTCTTTTGATAGACATATTTAGTATAAATAGGAGTCAAGGGTATGAGAACCCTAGCTTGGATATTATTGTAATAGACGTCTGCTCGACTGGAGGTTGCCCCTTTGAAGAGGCCCGTGAACATTTCTCTCATTATCAAAGTGTTATTTCTGTGTTATTCTTATATCATTTTAGTGTTATTGTGGTGATTGTTCTGGTTATATTGTTGTTATTCTGCCATTTCTAGAATTTTATTTCTGTTCTGCATACTTTTTATATCTGGTATATTACAGTGGTTTTGTTGGTAGGGCCAACCTCTTGATGACCTCCACTGATATGGGGTTCTTCTGGCTACCTCTATCAACGATGAAATGTAGTGGAGTACCCTTTACCCACATATGTGAATGAAATAGTTGCTCGCCTTCCTCAAGTTCCTCAGGTTCACCATGATGGATCTTCGTGGTAGTGACAGTGGCATTGGGTTCTGTGTCAATGATCTATCTCCCTTTTTCTAGTTCAGACTTAGAGTCAAAATCCATATATTATTCATAGGATTTCACCTCAACCACCAATGACTTCTTTGAGCGACATTCAACAGTGTTATACCAGGGGCTCTTATGGAACTCGCACCACTTCCCCATGTTTTTCTTCGTCTTTCTATTATACTTCATTGTTTGCGGCTGAGATTGGTTGTATAGAGACTATCCATCCTTTCTCTACCCTTTGTTCTATAGGTTGGGGATTCCCTTGCCCTGCTTTTGTTGTTAGGGGTTCCCATACCCAAACTACCACATCTATTATTTGAGCTTCTTCTTGATTTTGATAAGATATCGATAGGCCACGCCCAAGGACTAGATATCCAGAAACTCCATTTCTATCTGGATGTATCTATGTAGACCCCCGTGGTACTTGAGAACCAGATGTTGCTCAGAGTCTTTGATACCCAACTTGGTGTGCAAGGTATGGAAGACATTTGTGAACTCTGGCATTGTTTGATCCCTTTCACGCCACATTTTGGTCCATTTTGTATATAAGTCATCATAACTTCCAACATGGTAGTATTGTTCCTTAATAGCATCCCTGAAAAAATACTAGGTGGGTGTGACTGCAAACAATGGAGATTCCTATGTTTTCTTTTTCTCACAGAAATCCTCCCACCAATATTTGACATGGGGGGCGTCTTTAAGTAGATAAAATGTAATCTTTTCTCTATATGAAAAGTTGTGGATAGAAAAATATCCTTCTAGCAGATTTAACCATTTATCTACAACATCTGCATCTATCTGACCTTCAAATATATGAATATAAAAGTTGATTTGTACCTTGAAGTGGGCGACACCGTCGCTCAAGGAACATGCATCTCTTGTCAGAAACCATATGTAAATTTGTTGAACCTGCATAGAAAATATCTAGCTAGAAAATGACATACACAATTTGCAGAGAAAATATGAGAAAAGAGAAACATGAGAGAAAGAATGGAAGAATTTTCATTAACCAAATGAATGAATGATAATTTACAAATGATATACTCTGTATAACTCAACTAATGCGCACTGGAGGAGAATCCAATGCTCCATAGTGGTGGTATAGAGTGATCTGGACACACACTAGCAGTTATGGGAGTAAAATGCCACCTAGTCTAGTCTCTCAAGTAGTTACAGGAGTGAATTGCCACCTAGTCTGAGTTAACTAGTCTCTTAGTCTTTAGTTAATCCACTAAAACAAACTGAAGTGAGGAGGAGATCATGGAATAATGATTAATGCGCTATTTTGGTGATAATACCAAGGACAGTGCGCATTATCTAGTGATGATCCCAATGATGCATGGTGATGATCCCAATGTGGCATCTAGACTCAACTCAACTGATCAAACTGAAGTGTGAACTAAAGAGAATATTCTCCCTAAACTATAGGAGACTGAATAATGACTAATAAACATGGGGAAAACCTTAGGAAAAATAAATCCTAGGTGCATGTGAAGTATCTCCAACACCCCCCCTAAACATCACTATGGTGAAAATAAAGAATGGGTCTCGACAACGAGGACATGTTAGGTACCCAAATACAAAATATACACTGAAATAAATGAAGAAAGAGGGAAAACCTCATGGGAAAAAACCCCCCTCAAAGTACAATGTATGTAAAAAGAAGAATTGACAATTTCTAGGAAACTGTGTCCTTAACTCCAAGATGATTATGTATAGAATGGAACTTCTTCTCAGTGAAGGTCTTGGTGAAGATGTCTGCAGTTTGTTTTGTTGAAGGACAGAACTGCAGGTCAATGATCCCCTCATGTACTAAGTCCTAAATTTAGTGCATGTGGATCTCGATGTGCTTCATCCACTGCCTCTGAAATGGATCTCTGTAGAACTTCTAAGTGTTATGGTTGTAACACCAGATGACGATCAGTCAATGAAACTAAATTCCCAACTCAGTGAGAAAATGTTGTAGCCACATATCATGAGTGGTTATGTTAACTACCTCTCTGTAATTTTTCTTGGATGATGATAGAGAAATAACAGCTTGCTTCTTTCTCGATCAAAATATAGGCCCAGAACCAAGACTGAGTGAGTAACTAGATGTGGAATTGCGATCAATGCTATCGCAAACCCAGTTAGAATCAGTGATCCCGACGAGGTCCAATGTAGATTTTTCTACATAGTGAATCCCAAAGGTGATGGTGCCCTGTACGTATCGAAGGATATGCTTTGAATCCTTCCAATGTAGCTCATGTGGCTCCTACATGAACCTAGAGACTTCTCCAACTGCGTATGAGAGGTCTGGTCTGGAGTGTGTGAGATGCTACAAGTTCCCCACTAGCTATATGTATAGTGTGTTTTCCACCAATGGAGTGTCCCCGCCATCCTCAATTCTGACTGTTGATAGGAAAGGAGTCGGGGAAGACTTGCATTCTGTCATGTGAAATATTTCAAGGATATCTCATGCATACTTGGCCTGAGAAAGTTTGATGCCTGATGCATCCCAAATGATCTCGATTCCAAGGAAGAATTTTGTAGACCCATGTTCAATAACCTTTCATGCAGAATCCTCTTGACTACAGCAATCGCTGAATTCGAGGAACCGGTGATCAAAAAATCATCAACATAAAGAACTAGGAGTAGAAGTGAATTAGTCATCTTGATCATGTAAACATTCGGGTCTAAATTACAATGTACAAAGTTTTGTGACAACACGTAGGATTCCATATTTGCATACCATTCCCTCGAGGCTTGCTTGAGGCCATAAAGAGACTTCTTCAGTCGACAGACCAAAGATGAATCCTGCATAAATATCTAGGGTTTCTCCATATAGATATCCTCAGAGAGATATTCATGAAGAAATGCATTCTTCACATCCATCTGATGGACTTCCCATCCTTTGGTTGTTGCAATGGAAAGTGACAAATGTATGGAATCCATCTTCGTTACTAGAGCAAAAGTCTCATCATAACCAATACCATGCACCTGTTGAAATCCTTTGGAAACTAGTCTGGCTTTGTATCTTCTAACATGTCCATCCACTGTGCTCTTGGTCCTGTAGGCCCATCTGCATCTGACAAGTTTCCTTCCTTAAGGAAGGGGAACCAGATCCCAAGTCTGGTTCTCAAGGAGGGAGTTGTACTCCTCCTACATGGGATATTCCCAAAAGGGATTTCCAGCAACCTCACCATAGGACTGTGGATCTGGGGACTGAACTAAGAAAATATGTCTGGGTGGCGTCAGTTCAGTGGTAGTGAGTGCAACAGGAGGCTCCTAGAAATCATATCGAGTCCTCCTAGTATTAGCTAGATCCCCAACAAGATCTATTGAATCATGAATAGTAGTCTTGGCCCACTTGGGCCTTTGATCTGGCCCTGTATCTACATCTGCATGCAATGAATCTGTATCTAATTGTATTGAATTGATATTTGAATCATATAAATCCTATGAATCAAAATTCTCACCTGAAGAAGATTCGGCATGTGCATGCTCGTCATCTTTGACATGTGGAAGAACAAAAGTGTATGCATGCGGTTGTTGAGGTACATGCGATACACTTTCCTCAAATTGGACACTTCGTTTAATGATTCTATATTCCTTCACACCATTGGGGTATCCAACAAAGATACACTTTGTGCTCCATGGATCAAGTGCTTTCCTCCTCTCAGAGGTAATCCTGGCCTATGCATGAGAACCAAATATGTGGAAGTGGGTCACTTATGGTTTGAGGCCACTCCAAGCCTTGTAGGGGGTCTTATCCTTGATAGATATATGGGGAGATATATTTTGGATATAGGTTGCATAATTAAGTGCTTCAACCCATAATATCTGTGGAAGGACTTTGCATGTAGCATGCAAGATGCCATATCTTTTAGAGTTCTATTTTTCCGCTCAACAACTCTATTTTGCTGCAGAGAATAGGGAACCGTGTACTATAATTGAATCCCAACCTCAAGAAAAATATTATGTATCTCATGGTTGACATACCCCCCCTCCCCCCCATTATCTATTTGTAGGGATTTGATCTTCTTTCCTGACTGTGTTTCAACAAGGGCTTTGAAATCTTTGAGGTCTTGAAAGACCTCTGATTTTTGTGTGAGAAAGAAAGTCCCTGTGAAGTGTGATAAATCATCAAAAAAAATGAGCACATACCTTGCTTTACAAATTGATGGATGCAGAAAAGGGCCCATTAGATCATTATGTATCATATCTAAAGGAAAGGAGTCCTCCTGATTCTTTCCTTTGTTGAATTTCTCTTGAGGGTTTTTTCGATGAACACATCCCTCACAAATTCCTTTGGAGAAGTGTATGTCAAGTAGACCATAAACCATTTCCTGCTTTCTAATTTGTTGTATATATTTGAAATTTAAATGCCCGAACCTTTCATGTCATATCCTACTTCTTTCATTAGCATGGGTAAGCAATAATGCATAATCTGGTTCAATAAATTTAGAAAATGTGTAGAGTTTGGATTGATTATTTACCTCACCAGTAGAAACCTTGGAATTGGTTTTCATGTCATATATATCCATAGCATCAGGTATGAATACAACTCTCTTTTTGGTGCCGTAGTTCATCATCTGATACACAGAGAGAATATTAACATAAATTTTGGGAACATGTAACACATTCTCGAAGCTTCTGTTTGTGAGTTCAATTATTCCTTTGTCAATGACCTCGACTGGAGAGTTGTCCCCCATAAGAATAGGAGGACCTTTGTATGCATATAATTAAGCATAGACTTCTTTTGTAGCTTCCATGTAGTGTGATTCTCTTGAATATACAATAAAATCATTGGGAGAGGAGTTGATGGCAATCAAAGCATGGCTAGAATCACCTTTGTTTGGGTTTTTTTATCTTCTGCCTTCTTTGTCTTGGAACTCTCAGGGATGCAATCTTCAAGGTTGTTTTTTTTTATGTTTTTGGGCCATTTGATCTATATCTTTTTGTATACATGTGGATTCTGGATGGAATCCTTTATGGCAGTAAGGGCATTTCTCCCCTTTTCTTTCCTTTCCACCTTTGGATCTAGAGGCATCGTTGAAGGGTTTTGAGTACCCTTCCTTCTTTGGATCTGTGTGTTCTTTCCTTTTGTATTTGTCTTTATATTTATGATTTTTGTGACTGCTACCTTCTTGCACAACAATTGCATGCACCTTTGGGCCTTTGACTTTTCCCATGTTGATAAGCTTGTTCTTCTCTTGTGTCAAAGATTCAATAAAGACCACAAGAGAGGGCATCTTCCAGGTGGTTCCAGAGGTGAGCCTAACTAAATGAAATGTGGATACAAACACTGATTATTCCAGACCAAGTGTGGAGAGAATGGTAAGAACCATTTTTTTCTCCTCCTTAGATTTATCAACTCCGCAAGCCTTGAGTTGCGACATCAAATCCTTATATTTGGTAAAGAAATATTGGAGATTGTCGAAGGTTTTTGGATCCAAAGTGAGATATTACACCTCATGCATGTGTCCCTTCATCTTGTCCTATTTTCAAAAAATCCCTTCCATGGTGGTCCAGGCTTCATTGGGGGTTTTACAGGAGGATATGTGAAAGAGGAGTTCATGAGAAATGAGACTGCAAATAGTTCCAAATGCTTCATCCATTTGATTTAGATACCTGGATTTTTCTATGGCTGATGTGGATTCAGTCTTTGTGTCCATGGTTAACCTTTATTATCCTCTACCTTGAATATTTACTATCATATTCTCCTTCCATGCAAATAAATTGTACGATGTAAGAATGAATTCTTTTGGAAATTCCATTTTTCCATTGTCTTCAATCTTCGATACGTTAAAAAATAATTTGGTGTGTATTTTTCATAGAAATACATCATATCTGATACCATGTAAATGTGTTGAACCTACACAAAAAATATCTAGCTAGAAAATGACATACACAATTTGCAGAGAAAATATGAGATAAGTGAAACAGGATAGAAAAAATGGAACAATTCTCGTTAACCAAATGAATGAATGATAATTTACACTTGATATACTCTGTATAACTCAACTAATGCGCAATGTATGAGAAGACAATGTGCCATAGTGTTTTTCTAGAGTGATATGGAAACACACCAGTAATTAAGGGAGTAAACTACCACCTAGTCTAGTCTCTCAAGAAGATACGGGAGTGAACTACCACCTAGTCTGAGTTAACTAGTCTCATAGTATTCAGTTAGCTAACTGAAATAGAGTGAAGTGAGGAGGAGATCAGGGAATCATGAGTAATGAGCTATTATGGTGATAATCCCAAGGAAAATGTGCATTAGTTGGTGATGATCCCAATGTTACATGGTGATGATGCCAATGTGGCATCTAGACTCTACTCAACTGATCAAACTTAAGTCTGAACTGAAGATAATATTCTCCTAGAGGAATATTATCCCTAAACCATAGGAGACTAGATGATGACTAAGAAACATAGGGAAAACCTTAGGAAAAATAAATCCTAGGTGTGTGTGAAGTATCTCTAACACCATCGAAGTATTTGTGCAAAGATATCCATCATCTTGTTCCTCTATCGCTCAAGGGATTCATCGAGAAACATTTTGAAAGGATCTCATTTCCCATTGTATTTGTTTTCTCCCACCATGGAAGGTTACTTGGGCATGTGAGAGGATTTTTCCTCAAGAGAAACAAGCTCGAGACCCAACTCTCTATACCATGACCTTGTCGGGGACATACACTAAAAACAACAAGGAGTAGACCACTATGATACCACTGATCTAGATTTATGAGTGGAATGAAATGAAAACACAGATATAGAATATTAACATAGAGATATAGTGAATAATAACAGAGTTACAATAAAACTTGACTTCTATTAAATAAGAAATATATTGAAACTATAAAATGCAGAGTGAAACAATCTTGCTAGTAGTGGAATCTTATCTCTGAGAAGAGATGTGACAGGTATGCGCATTCGCAATAAGATGAGTACAATGAAGATCCAAAACCCTATACATATAAAAAATTAACCCTAGGATATGAAGCACCAAAAGTCATGTGGGCCCCGTTGGGGTAAGTTGGTACATCAACTTCCCGGGGTCATAACTTTTTCATACAATCTCCATTTTAGGCTCATGATAGCCCATTTGAAAGGTCTATCTGAGGACTACACATTATGCCATCACAGTTGGATAAATCCTACAATGTAATTTTGGTGGGCCCAAAAAATGATGTTTACGACCTCAAAATGCCCCCAAAAGTTTAGTACCTCAAAATGACCCCGAAATTTTAGGACTCGAAAAGCTAGAAAAAAACTAACAAGATGAAAATGGTAACTTCCAATATGAAAGTTGTATGTGATCCAGTTGGAATAGGTGGGTGTAAATTGATGTCCACCTGGATCATTACCAATCAGGGAGTCTCTCTGACAACTTCACCCTGGTCGATTCTCACTGGATGCTCAAATTCAATCTCTGACTCTTCCATTGGAACTATCAATCATTAGGCCACTACAAGTTGTATGTAGATTCACATATGCATCACACTAGAAATAGCACAAATGAATGGACAAACAAAGGCTCATCACACTACTACAAACACACAACAACAATTACTCATCTAAACAAACCACTCTCAATGTGCTAATCCTATATGTAAAAAGGATTAACACTCAAATCTCTCTCATGTTCTTGGGCCCTCCTGTGAGGGACTGAAGCCCAATCCAACTCTAATACCATGTAGAAAAATGGGAGAGTAGACATTGTTTCTATGCACACCAAAAACTATATTGAGTGATCTATTAACACCAAATAATGTTACATACTTATACATTGAACTTTGGCTTAATATAGGCACACTATCCAAACCACACTGACAACTTATTGAGAGAATATCTCAACCACACACCAATCTAGGAGATAACTATTTGGAGAGAATATCTCAAATCCAACTAGATCTAACAATCTCCTAAGATATATAAATAGACCTCTTATGTAGAGATGAAATCTACCCAATAATGACCAATAATAATAATAATCACAAATATGACCACACATAAGACAAGTAGGAGTTAATAATTCCAACACTATGTTTATGAGAAACATTAAAGAAAAATATTACTCTGTACTTCAATTATTATGCCACATGTGCACTATTCTTTTTTATAATTTTTAAAGATATAGTGCAAATAAAAAGTAGATTTGAGTT
>CBVK0100799140.1:0-10791 GCA_900067695.1 Picea abies | reverse complement strand
AAAAAAGTAAGTAGGCGCAAAAAATTGTTGAAGGATATTTCTATAAGCAAAGTGAGGATGATTTTGTGGATGTATACGCACAACAGTTGTAGAGCTAGCTAGTTTCTTCAGATCCTCTACTATATCTGCTCACAACTCTGTTACAAACATTGCCTGGGTTGTCCGAAAGATCCTTTCTCTAGCACCCCTCTTCTTTGTTATATTTTTGAACAACATAAGTGGAATATGCCCTCTATGCAATTATTGTTCCATTGACGAAAACAAATATGAATATGTATTGAACAATTGGAGCTGCACCATGGAACAATGAAATATTTGTGTAACTTATTTGACATACATGCACATGCGAAATCAAAGGACAAAACTGAATATGAAAAGCGGTACCTTTGCCTTGTCGTTGTCCGACTCTCCATCCTTTATATGGAGAATGTGTTGCGAGTCAAATTTTCTCGCCGGTGTGACAACAACCCCAATTGTTCCGACTGGGTAAATATCAATGCTCTGTGCAAGCTGGTTGATAGTCGAGTCCAGGACGAAACAATATTTTGAAAAAACAACGAGAATTTTTTCCACAATGCTTGTTTCTTTGAGCGAAATAATTTGATCGCAATCACCACGGTCATATACTGTTTTGGGCAATATATTAAAATTTGTAATGGATATCCCATTACACGGCAATATCTTTTCTTCATGTTTCTGGACAAGTTGTGGAGGAACAATCAGTGTCACTGTCATCATGGCGTCCTTGTCTATCATGTCAGCACGCATAATGGCTCTGCTTTTGTTTTCCTTGTCCAAGTAGTAGCTATAGACAACCATTATGTCCTCGAGGAACACTTGTCCAGTTTGGTGGTTGTTTAAGCCCTCTATTGATAGTACTTTGGATGTCACAACTCTAGACCTGATGACATTTTTTGAACAAGAAAACTGAAGTGAATGGTAGTGTGGTACAAGTACACACATAATTTTGATGAACTATGGAGCTAGAGTTTCGCAACCACACCTCTTAGTCTGCGGAACATGCAGCACACTCGACGTCTCACTTGTACCTGTTGATACTTCTTGCGAGCTGCAAACCATGTATTGCATAATCCATTAGCATATCCTCCATGCCATAGATGAATATATAGCCCAGGAAATTTGTTTAGTAAACATAGTAAGAGCAAAGCGTATGCATCTTTACCTTTGGCCTTGTCGGTCTGCCGATGTCTAGGATGACTGACTATTCATGCCCATGTCACCAGTCCAACTTTTTTTTATGCAAGCATGTGCAGATGAACATCAGGACTAAACAAGCATATGCATTGTATATTGTCCATCGGAAGGACCAAATAACCATAAAAATGTATGCATCTGAATTTTTTAACTGGAGAAATGCTTAATAGTAAACATGGCGTGAGGGCGAGGCACCATGGCCAATCTGTATATCGTAGAACCCTGGAAGCCAAGGGAGCAATCCTCAACCTGCCATCCTGGCACCCGCAATCGAAAAAGTGGGTAACTATGAAAGAAGGTAGAAGCACGACCACATAAGTGAATTTGTTAGTCCACTAACTGGCGCACAAAGGAATTTTCAGAAAGCACACTAGGCAGATGAATTAGAAAATAAAAGGGATAATAGAAAATGGAAAAAGTAGAAATAGGGAGCGCAGAAAGGCTCATTACTGCAAAGTAATCGTTTTCAAGTCTAATATTATATTCCCCCACCCGATTTGTATATTTAATTTACCAACACACTTGGTATACCTTTTAGAATATTGCACCACAGAACCCTTTTCTGCTGCAAAAAACAATTCATCTCCCTGTCTAAGCAACCTATTTTTTCCAAGTTAGCAAAGCCAAAGACAGACATCTAAAAGAAAGAGAAACAACTCTATTTACCCGCCAAAGAGTCCTTCCTATCCGCCCATTATGTTTGTTTAAATGTAGCAATGCAACGCAAACACAATGGATATGAACCAACTTAGTATGCAGGAAGGAACACATGTAAGCAAGATAACTTACCATGCAAGAAGGCACGCAACTAGTTTAACACATATATAGACCATAAATGAAATACAAAACAGTGGAATATGAAACAACAGTACAAACCTGAACCTTTCTATATCCTCTTCAGCCGATGCAGTCAAGACTCCCTTGTTTTCTCCAGCTACTCTATTTGTTTGAATGTCGGAATGCACAAAATTCAATGAACATCAATGGAAGCTGGTATTCACCGGAGAACAAGAAATATGTACATACAACAAAACTGACTGAATGAATAGTCTAGAAAGGCAGAAACATGAACCTTTGTGCTTCTCTATCCATGGTTGTAAACGTGTAAATTTTTTTCCCTGGCCAAAATATATTACAAGGCACAAAACATCACACAATTACATGGCCACAGCTAAACAATTTCTGGTTTTGCCTGGCAATTTATCGAGACATGCCCTTTAACCATGTTCTTTATCCTCTACATAGACTGTTGTGACCACGATACAAGTTCTTAGTTTTCCGTGGCAAACCACCCAGACATGCTTCCAGACATCAAAATATAATCTTGCAGAATCTTTGTTGCACATATCATATCTCAAGCACAACACAAATTGTATCGTGCGCACACCAGTCTATGTAGAGGAGAAAGAACATGTAATGTCACATCCGCACATCTGACCATACATGGTTTATAAATGTAGCTTGCACACATATGCTTTATTCCAACAAAAAAACAACGGATATTGTAACTTCACTTGTAATCCTCCAACAATTTTGCATGCAACTATTTTCTTTCATGGAAGGACTGGAGCACTAGAAAAATCTCACAGAATAACAGATATCGGCCTCGGCAGACATGGCAAATAATACAACTGCATGTCGACTCATGGGTGTAAGGGCTGAACACTGTAAAGCGCTCCAAAAAAACAATAATAATCCAAAAAAAAAAAAGAAAAAAAAAGCTCCAATCATCGTCGTTTCCCCCCAACCCTGCAAGGCCGAATCAAACAAAAGAAAATAGCAAGGACCAAAGCAGCGAGAAAGAACAAACAGGCCGAACTGCACCCCCAGGGCCCCAAAGCGCAAACCCCAACCAAACAAACAGAATCAACAACCCACGAACCAACGAACCGACAAGAACCAATAAGCCAGTGAACAACATATGTATTTCCAACAATTACGAAATTGCAGCCCAAGCACAGAAGGAACCGGAAACATACAAGGAACATGTGACTACAAATAAGAAAACATTCTTACTTGCAAACTGCAAACACTGAACAAAAAACAAGGAATACAAAATGAAACTATGGCATGGAAACTTACTCCGAAATGATGAAATGCAGAAACACAGGTCAAATCGCGAGCGAAACAATAACAAGCAATAACCAACAAACCAATGAAGAAGAAACACTCACCGAACCCGTAAACAATGTATGTAGCTTCAACAATTACGAGGATGAAACATACAATGGAAACAACCGACAAACCAATGAAGAAGAGGCACTCTTCGAACCAGTAAACAATGTATGTAGCTTCAATGGTAGAACAAAGATGAAACATACAAGTGGCGGTGGACAAACAAGACTGCAAATTCACTGTAACTGTATAGAAAATTTCGAGGAAAAATGTACTGCGAGAAGTGTATTTACATAAACATTTAAGACTGCCAGACTGTCTAAGGACCTCGTGGTATGCAAACATTTAAGCTGTCAGGGGTGTTGGAGGACGTCGTGTCTTGTAAACATTTACGCTATCAAGCCTATTCATGCATCTCGGAATAAGTGTGAATACATTTCAACAAATATACATCTGCCAAACACGCTATAAACTTTGGAATTCTCAATCACTACAAAGCTTGGATATCAAAACATTTCAATATGCTTAGTACATATGAAAACTTGCGGATATATTCACCTAGCAGAAAATGCTAATACAAACATTCGAACTAATGCTAGCATTAATCGACCTTCAAGCAATATAGAGGAAAAATATATTATTTAAAAATACTGTCTACGAGAAAAACTTTGGATATGTTGTCATATAGTACATTGGGAATAGCGAAGGCGGAAATAAGACCTCCAATCTCTTATCCAATCATATCAGTACATATATGTAACTTTTTATTATATAAAAATATATTCTTTTAATTCCATAGCTCCAACAATAAGTATTGTGCAAATATTTCGGGTCAAAGGACAAACTAATATGTAGTCAACATTGCTATGCCTACGACAGGGACTAATAATTAGATCTAGATTCTCTCTTCACTGGTATAACTACCTTATAAACATTATGACTAGGTTACTAAATCACCGACCATGTTTTTTAATAATGAGATCTAGATTCTCTCTTCACTGGCATAATTACTTTATAAACATTATGGCTAGGTTACTAATTACTGATTTAGATACTCACTAAAAAAATTGAAATACCAGTCGCTGTGATGGGAAATTGACCAGGGAACACTCTTACCGAGAAGACACCAAACTCTATTTCCTTGGATGCATTCTATTTATCTGTGCATATCAATTCATGCCAAACAACTCAAATGCATGTTAAGATTTTTTTTTTCCAAGCTAAGTTGAGACTAGGCTGGGGTCAGCTCCAATGTTGGATGGAAGAATGATCTGCTTATGAGTGAGTGAGATGCTTTGTGCTAGACTTAGTGCAACATCAATTCCTTCAATAAAATTTGAAACTGTAAACTAAACCTCACACAAACTAATTGATCTATATCTCATAGATTAAAAGAATCAATCCCATAAAATTTAAAACTGTAATCAAATAGAAACTAAACCCCACACAAACCAATTAATCTATATCTCATAAGTTAAAAGAATCAATCCCATAAAATTTAAAACTATAATCTAATGGGACTAAACCCCACACAAAGATCTATACCTCGTGGGTTAAAAGAATCCATTTTTTTTAGATTGAGAAAGAAGAGGAGGTACCGCTGAAGGATGGATTCTTCACGTGACGATGTAAGTTTATTGGGTTTCAGCTTGCACCAATTATCACGATGTTAAAGTTCCAAGATATAGTTCCTTCATATTCCAAGAATTTTGAGTGAAAAATCTTAAAACGATCTCGAACTATATGTTTGGTGAATTTTTTTGCTCCGAACGATCTACTCGGCAGCGATGTGAGTGCCATAAAGAAAGTTTAGATTTCAGTTTGCGAAGACTAAAATACCTTCGGTCACTTAATCTATCAGCCACCGCTTCACTTCTCGTTTGTATTACTGATCACTTAATATGTGTCTCTTCTTCGCTGCTTCACTTCTTGTTTGTATTAGTGTTCAATGGCACATCAGCAAACTTCCATCGCCGTTCATTCCTCAGTCGATACCCCTCCACTAATTACCCAAACTACCACTACGATGTATTTATCAATCATCGTGGTCCAGATGTTAAAAACACCTTGGCTAGCCATCTTTACCGTGAACTTTATCTACATGGATTGCAACCTTTCCTCGACACGGAGGAATTGCAGGCCGGAGACTTGTTATCTCCTCAAGCTGAAGGCTCCATTAGAACCGCCTATGTCCATATCGCCATTTTCTCACGTGGAGTGTCTGGATGAGCTGCTCCTTATTCTGAACAAGTCTGGGGATACTATAACGGTATGCTGAAGCACTCAGCAATCATGAGCAGAAAGGCAGATACAACAGCCAAACTCTTGAAAATTGGAGAAAAGCTCTCCACTACGTCTCGTACAGAGTCGGTTTCGAACTCCTAGGCCTACAATGGGTTGGAACTCTTAACTCTGCCTGTCCTTATTATTAATCTTACTCAAATCGATACACTCCTAATGCTTTGTTTGCTGTATTTGAATTTACAGGGACGAGAGGAAACTGTTGGATAAGGTCGTGCAATGCGTGCTTAAAAAGAGATGAAAAATAGGCTTGAATGTGGCCAGATATCCAATCGGTCTTGAACATAAAGTAGACGATTTTGAAAGGACTCTGTTATTGCAGCAGCGGCAGAGTGGGAAAGTTAAGGTCCTGAGGATTGTGGGCATGGGTGGATTAGGCAAGACAGCACTAGCAAAACAACTCTTCAATGAGAAAAGTTCCAATTTTGGTGAGTCGTGCTTCTTATTTGATGTTAGAGAGCATGCAAGTAGAAGGTCTTTAAATTCCTTGCAGACAAAACTTATAAAGGACTTAGCTCATAGAAATGTGCAAATATACCACGTCGATGAATGCATAGAGATGATCAAAACCTATCTGTCAAATTCTGAGGTGCATGCTCTAGTAGTTTTAGATGATGTACATCATGCAGATCAGTTGCATGCATTTTTACCAATAAAATACGTCCTTCATTCAGATAGCTTAATTTTAGTTACACCCCGCTACAAGAAGGATGTCCTCAAAAGTTCAGGAATAGCAGAGTCGTCAATCTACAATTTGACAGGCCTCAATGAACGACACTCTCAACAGCTCTTCTGCTTGCATGCCTTCTGCCAGCTTCATCCACCTCCAGAATTCAAAGATCTTGTAGACGTTTTTTGTAGCCTTGTCTCTGAAAGTGTTTGGGGGGATTCTTTGTCAAAAAAATGACAAATCTTATTGGAAAGGGCTATTGCATAAACTAAAACTTCCGAAAGAGATTCAACAGAGCCTCAAACTTAGTTACGATGCACTAGATGAGGAGGAAAAGGAAATATTTTTGCATATTGCCTTTTATTTCATTGGAGAAGAGAGGGATATGGCCATAAGAATATGGGATGGAACATGCTGGAAAATACCATAAAAATGCACGATCACCTGAGAGATTTAGGAAGACAGATTGTGGATCACACCAAAAGTCTTCTGTAATCCCGCATCGTCTTTGGCGTATGGAAAACATCCATGAGTTGTGGCAGCAATATTCTGTAAGTGTCTGAATTCTTCAAACAACTTGAAGGTTTCTTTATTCAACAGAAGCAGAAAGACGAATCTCGTCGTTTTGTTTAAATTGTCTGTTGTTTGAGTTTAAGTGAATGAACAGGTAATAACCGAGGTGCGCAGAATTAGGACGGTTCCTTGCCTCTATGACATTCGAGAACCATTGTGCCTCTATGACAGTTCAGAACCAGAACAAGAATTTTCATGGTTAAAAAGTTCATGTTATGGGTATTGGGAAACTGTCCGAGGAACGTCATCCACAGTACACTGTATCGTTTCAGTAAGTTACAACTTGTTGCAACTGAAGATGGTGATTTAGAAAGCATATTGAGGAGGGTTGAGCCCCCAAATCTGATATGGCTACGCTGGAACAATTGTCCCTACTCTTGCCTGTCTTCGTGGATTCCGATGAAGAATATGAGGCTTTTAGAAGTGGAGGGAAACAAATTGAAAACACTCTGGCGGTCAGAACCACAGGTGAAGCCGGTTCTGTGTTTTTTTCTCTACTCTATTTTTTGGTAGATTATTATTGCTATTAATATACCAGAACAGGATCAAAAGTGATCATATCTTTATCTTTCTTATTGTTGAAAGATGAACATTGCGTTTCAGGCACCTCTGGAGTTGCGGGAGTTAGATATTTATGCTCCTCTTTCAAAGTTTCCAAAGTCCATTGGGCGGTTGAAGCACATCGAAAAGATTTTGCTGAAGCATAGTAATCTCAAATCATTGCCAGAAGAATTTTGTCATCTTCGGTCGCTGAAATACCTACTCGAGGCTCAGACTTGGAGTCACTGCATGATGCTTTCGGGTGCTTAACAAACCTCCATCACCTCGATCTCTCAAGGTGCGGGCGTCTGCAAAGGCTTCCAAATTCCGTCGGGTGGTCGACAAACCTCCAACACCTCGATCTTTCACGGTGCAGGCGTCTGCAAAGGCTTCCAGATTGTGTTAGGTGCCTGAAAAACCTCCAACACCTGGATCTCTCTGAGTGCGGGCATCTGCAAGGGCTTCCAGATTACGTCGGGTGCTTGACAAATATCCAACACCTCAATCTCTCACGGTGTTGGGTTTGCAAGGGCTTCCAGATTCCGTCAGGTGCTTCACAAACCTCCAACACATCGATCTTTCAGCATGCTGGGGTCTTCAAGGGCTTTAGACTCCTCCTGCTGCTTGGCAAACCTCCAACACCTCGATCTCTCAGATTGCGGGGGTGTGCAAGGGCTTCCAGATTCCTTCAGATGCTTGACAAACCTCTAACACCTCGATCTCTCACGGTGCACGCGTCTGCAAAGACTTTCAGATTCCTTCGGCAGCTTGACAAACCTCCACCATCTCGATCTCTCATGGTGCTCGGATCTGCAAGGGACTCCAGATTCCTTCGAGTGCTTGACAAAGCTCCAATGCCTCATATCTCTCAGGTGCTGGGGTCTATAAGGGTTTCCAGAAGGGCTTCCAGATTCCTTGAGGTTTTGACAAACCTCCAACGCCTCGATCTCTCAGGTGCTGGGGTCTGCAAGGCTTCCAGATTCCTTTGGGTTCTTGACAAACCTCCAACGCCTCGATCTCTTAGGTGGTGGGGTCTGCAAGGGCTTCAAGATTTCCTAACACGCCTTGATTTCCCCAGTATATATATATACAATCATTTTATTGTAAAAAAATATGTTAATAAATAATATCAATATGTTTTTACTCATTTGTTTCTACTGGAATCAAAGTATGACATTGCTTTACATTTTTTTTTATAGACATCAAGTAATCTCCGGGTATCCTGCCTTAATTGACTCCTGGTTCTCTATTTGTCATTCATATATGTAGTATTTGAGTTTTGGTCGATAAACAAAGGAGACATCAAGTGAATTTCTCCTTCTTTATTAGGTTCTATTCTCTCTTGATTTCTTTCCAATATGTACAACTTCTTTAGGTTGTTTCTTCTTCTAAAGGTTCCAATTAAAGATTTCTTCCATTTGGATCCAAGGGGATGATGATCATTTTACCATTCCCTTTTAGTTTTATTTTATCATTATCATTTTGTAGAGATATTGTTTCTTTTACCATTCTATCCCATGGTCTTCCAACTAATTTTGCATCTAATGTGTTCCCCTGTAGTAGATCAATTTTCTTGAAGTCAATTGTTTATAGAATATTCATAATACGTGTCTATGTTTTTTTTAACAACCCAAAAGGTTCCAAAACTCTATGGTCTACAAGTTTCAAAATGATTTTAGAACTCACCAATTGAGGTATTCCTATCTTTATCCATATTTCTTTGGGTAGTATATTCACACGAGACCCAAATTCAACTTATGACTTGGGAATAGAAAAACATTATTCCAAGTTGAGTAGGGAATTATAGATATTTCCCACTTCCTCTCTTAATTGATAGATATCTTTTATAAGTTTGTGTGTTGTCTTGTTAATTGGATTTAGCTTGGGTGGTTGGGAGGAATGATTGTTATCCTTCTCACCCAAGTTCACTTCTTGCAAGTGATATGTTGAGATCTTAATGAGCATATTATTGTAATGACTTCGATCCCTAATGTTGACTGGCCTTGTGCCCTGAAGATTCTAGGGTTTACCCTAAGTACCATCCTCGAAATGAGGGAAAGTACTTGGGGGTTTTCCTGTGTAGAGTAACCCGAAAAGTAAAAAGTTTGTGTGTTGCCTTTTACAATTCTTCAATAAATACAACAGTTCTTTGAATCTAGATACAACATCATATTTACGATGGGCTGGTTCAATGGAGCAACATAACTTAGTGGCATTATAAGTGGTGTAGGGGGACTAATTAGAATTAACAAAATCTTTGTATATAGATGGAATTTATGTTGCGGCCTTGGCACCAACACAAGGGCATAACTATTGGGTGTGTTAGCACTAGGAGTCACTTTCTGATTGCAATGAAGGTAAGCCCAATACCCATCAAATGATATGTGAAAGTATGAGTTTTTTTGAAAAGTTGAATGGAAAAACTCGAAATGATAATATCCTCACTCAGAAACAAGGCTAACATATAACAACAAATAAGGTTTTGACTAATTTCAACCAGTAGTTTGGGGAGTAAATGTGGATAGAAAGAAGACTTGAATGAGAGGAATGTAAGAGCTACTACAAACATCAAGTCCATAAAAGCCCAAAGGAAGAAAGTTTCTTAAAACAAGATCTTCTTGAAATTAGAAACTAAGGAGCTAAATAAACACCATGATAATAAAATGATCAAACATCCATCATATCATTACCACGGTCATCCATATGAAGCATTCAAATATGAAGATTTAGCATTAGAAGAAAATAGTCTGAAATAGGAGTTGATTTCTATTAATCAAAAAGTCTTAAGTCCAATACATACTAGATCACAGTCACTTTATCAAAAATATTATAGTTTCTTGGGAGCCTTGCTCTACCATCCAAACCCATTAAAGCAATTCATCTGTCTATTTATAAAAAGAAAGGGAGGCAACAACTAGAGGTACGAGAAGGCCTCTTTTCCTTAAAAATCTCAAAACATTTATTTATTATAACAACTAAGATAACAGCCTATGCTATAAAACAAGGAAGTGTTGGTGACTAAACCCAATCATGCTTCTAACTGCTTTGATCCTCTTTTGTTGCTCAGCTCCTGTTTTTCCATGTGTCCCTTTGGAGCTTGTAGTTGTCCTCTGCACGCCAACTGCTACTTTTGTCATTTATTCCATTATTAACTTATCCAAAACTATTGACTTAGTCTTCCTAGATCCCTGGTGTTTGCTGGCTACTCCCTTGGTAGCAATTCTGTGTAGCACCCCCTAAAATGGAACAAGGAGAGAAGGTAGCGCCTATGGGTAGTGCCCCTGTACTGCATATCTGCGGCTACATTTGTCCTTTGTTGCAAAATTGAGTAGCACTTGTGTGTGAACCTGCTATCTGTAAGATGTGAGATCGGAAGA
>CBVK0100799139.1:0-10791 GCA_900067695.1 Picea abies | reverse complement strand
TATATATATATATATATTTTTCCCCTTCTTCAGCTAATATGCAAAATTGCATTGTCCTCATTTAAGGTGAATTTTCTATGTATCCGAAGCTCTCGCAACATGTAGACATTGCTTGCCTTTTTCTGTAGATACGTTTCATACGACAACTCTACCAACTTAGGAAGCACATTTTGTAATAGAGGCTGCCTAACCGTACAATGCACAGTTGTGTTTCCCACGGTTCAGATAACAACATTGACGCAATGTCCATATATATATGGACATTTTTCACCACATCACAGACAATCAATCATATCATCACTTATCAAAGCAGAGGTAGAAGCAAGGGAGTTGCATTTTGTACATACAGGTTCAAAGGGGGTTGAGTACACATTGGATGCAACTAAAACACCTTCAACCTGGGAACACGAGCATAGGAATTAATACATTGAACAATATAATACACAACTGCACCCCCCCCTCCCCTTACAAAAATAAAAATAAAAATTAAACAGGTCGTAGAAATTTGTTGAAGGCTATTTCTATAAGCAAAGTGAGGATGATTTTGTGGATGTATACGCACAACAGTTGTAGAGCTAGCTAGTTTCTTCAGATCCTCTACTATATCTGCTTGCAACTCTGTTACAAATGTTGCCTGGGTTGTCCGAAAGATACTTTCTCTAACATCCCTCTTCTTTGTTATATTTTTGAACAACATAAGTGGAATATGATCTTTATGCAATTGTCGTTCCATTGACGAAAACAAATATGAATACGTATCGAACAGTTTTAGCTGCAACATGGAACAATGCAATATTTGTGTAATTTATCCGAGATACATGCACATGCGAAAGTAAAGGACAAAACTGAATATGAAAAGAGGTACCATTTCCTTGTCCCTGTCCGAATCACCATCCTTTATATGGAGAATGTGTTGTGAGCCAAGTTTTCTTGCCAGTGTGACAACTGCCCCAATCATTCCGATAGGGTAAATATCAGTGCTCTGTGCAAGCTGGTTGATGGTTGAGTCCGGGACGAAATGATATTCTGAACAAACAATGAGAATTTTTTCCACAATGCTTGTTTCGTTGAGAAAAATAATCCGATTGCAATCACCACGGTCATATACTATTTTGGACAATATATTAAAATTTGTAATGGGTATCCCATTATTCGACAATATCTTTTCTGCATGTTTCTAGACAAGTTGTGGAGGAATAGTTAGTGTCACTGTCATCATGGCCTCCTTGTCTGCCATGTCAGCACACATAATGGATCTACTTTTGTTTGCCTTGTCCAAGTAGGTTCTATAGATGAACATTATGTCCCCGACAAACACTTTTCCAGTTCAGCGGCTGTTCAAGCCCTCTATTGATAGTACTTTGGATGTCACAACTTTAGACCCAGTGACATTTTTTGAACAAGAAAACTAAAGTGAATGGTAGTGTGCAATTTTTTTTTTTTTTGTATTCTTCTTCCACTGGCATAAATATACAAGTACATGCATAGCTTTGATGAACTATGGAGCCAGAGTTTCACAACCACACCTCTTAGTCTGCGAAACATGAAACATGTTCGACGTCTCGCTTGTACTTGTTGATACTTCCTGCGAGTTGCAAACCATGTATTGCAGATGACATCAACATATCCACCATGCCATAGATGAATATATACCCGAGGATATTTGTTTAGTAAACATAGTAAGAGAAGAGCATATGCATCTTTACCTTTGGCCTTGTCAGTCTGTTGAGGTTTGGGATGACTGACTACTCATGGCCATGTCACTATTCCAACTTTTTCTGATGCAAGCATGTGAAGATGAACATAACACTAAGAAAATGAATTAGAAAACAAAAGGGATAATAGAAAATGGAAAAAGTAGAAATAGGGAGGGCAGAAAGGCCCATTACTGGCAATTTATCATTTTCAAGTCTAATATTATATACCCCCACCTAGATTTTATATTTAATTTACCAACACACTTGATATACCTTTTCAAAGATTGTACCACAGAACCCTCTACTATTGCATAGAACAATTCATCTCCCTGTCCAAGCAACCTATTTTTTCCAAGGCAACAATGTCGAATATGCAATGTACATGAAGCCAACTTAGTATTAAGACAAACATCTAAAAGAAATAGAAACAAATATATTTACCCGCCAAAGAGTTCATCATTTTGTCCAACCATTCTGTTTGTTTAAATGCAACAATGCAACGAAAACACAACAGACATGAACTAGCTTAGTATGTAGGAAGGCATGTATTGAAGATAACTTATAATGAAGACAAACATGTAAAAGAAAGAGAAAGAGGGTTATTTACCCGCGAAAGAGCCCATCCTCATCTCCAACTATCCTTTTTGTTTAAATGTAGCAATGCAATGACAACACAATGGAAATGAAGTAGGTTATTATGCAGGAAGGCATGTAACGAAGATAACTTACCATGTAGGAAGGCACACAACATGTACATATAATAAACTAGGTGAAGACATATATAGACCATAAATGAAATACAAAACAACGCAATATGAAATAACAGTACAAGCATGCACCTTTCTATATCCTCTTCAACCGATGCAGTGAAGACTTCCTCGTTTTCTCCAACTATTTTGTTTGTTTGAATGTGGGAACACACAAAATACAATGAACATCAATGGAAGATGGTATTCACCAAAGAACAAACAATATGTACATACAGTAAAACAAACATAGCGAATAGTCTAGATGATAGGTAGAAACATGAACCTTTGTGCTTCTCTATCCATGGATGTAAATGCGTATATTTTTTTTTCCTGCCCAAAATATATTACAAGGCACAAAATATCATGCAATTGCATGGTCGTAGCTAAAATTTTTGGTTTTTCATGGAAATTTATTCAGATATGCTTCCACTGATGGAAATACATGTTCTTTATCCTCTACACAGACTGTTGTGCCCACGATACAAGTTTTCTGTTTTCCATGGAAAACTACCCAGATATGCTTCCAAACATCCAAATATAAACTTGCATAATCTTTGTTGCACATATCATATCTCAAGCACAACACAAATTGTAGCATGCGCACACCAATCTATGTAGAGGAGAAAGAACATGTAATGTCATATCTACACATCTGACCATACATAGTTTATAAATGTAGCCTGCATATGCTTTATTCCAATAAAAAAACAATGGATATTGCAATTTCACATGTAATCCTCGAACAATTTTGCATGCAACTATTTTCTTTCATGGCAACACTTAAGCACCAGCAAAATCTCACAGAATAATAGATATCGGCCTCGGAAGATAGGGAAAATAACACAAGTTCATGTCGACTCGTGGGTGGAGGAGCTGAACACTGTAAAGCACCCCCAAAAAACAATAATAATCCAAAAAAAAATAAAAAAGAAAAGCTCCAACCACCACCGCTAGACCCCAACCCTGCAAGGCTGAATCAAACAAAATAAAACAACAAGCACCAAACTAGCGAGAAAGTACGAATAGGCCGAATTGCACCCCCAGGGCCCCAAAGCGCAAACCTGAGGCAAACAAATAGAACCAAGAACCCACAAACCAATGAACAAACAAGAACCTCCGAGCCAGTAAACAACATATGTATCTCCAACGATTACAAAACTGCAGCCCAATTACAAAAGGAACCAGAAACATATGAGGAGCATGCCACTAAAAATAAGAAAACATTCTTACTTGCAAACTGCAAACACTGAACAACAAACAAGGAATACAACATGAAACTATGGCATCAAAACTTACTATGAAACGATGAAATGCAGAAGCGCAGGTCAAATTGCGAACGAAACAACAACAACCTGCAACCGACAAACCAACGAAGAAGAAGCACTCACTGAACTAGTAAAAAATGTATACAACTTCAATTAGTACAAAATTGCATTGCAAAGGCAGAAGAAGGATGAAACATACAATGGCTATTGAACTGGCGGTGGACAAACAAGACTCTACAAATTCACTATAACTGTATAGAAAATTTCAGTGAAAAATGTACTCCGAGAACCGTATTTACATAAACATTTAAGGCTGTCAGGTTATCTAAGTACCTCGTGGTATGCAAACATTTAAGCTGTCAGGGTTGTTGGAGGACGTCGCGTCATATAAACATTTAAGTTGTCAAGACTATTGAGGCATCTTAGAATAAGTGTCAATACATTTCAACAAAAATACATCCGACAAAGACGCTATAAACTTTGGAATTCTCAATCACTCTAAAGCTTGGATATCAAAACATTTCAATATGCTTAGTACATATCAAAACTTACGGATATATTCATCTACCAGAAAATGCTAATACAAACATTCGAACTAATGCTAGCATTAATCCACCTTCAAGCAATATAGAGGAAAAATATATGATTAAAAAAGACTGTATACGAGAAAAAGTTTGAATATGTTGCCATGTAAAACATTGGAAATAACGAAGCCGACAATAATACCTCCAATCTCTTATCCAATCAGATTAGTACATGTATGGTACTTTTTATTATATAAAAATATATGCTTTTAATTCCATAGCTCCAACAATAGGTATTGTGCAAATATTTCGGGTCAAAGGACAAACTAATATGTAGTCAACGAATTATTGATTGCTATAGTCCCTCTATGCCTATATTCAGCTAGCAGAAAATGCTAATACAAACATTCGAACTAATGCTAGCATTAATCCACCTTCAAGCAATATACAAGAAAAATATATGATTAAAAAAGACTGTATACGAGAAAAAGTTTGGATAAGTTGCCATATAAAACATTGGGAATAGCGAAGTCGACAATACGACCTCCAATCTCTTATCCAATCAGATCAGTACACATATGGTACTTTTTATTATATAAAAATATATGCTTTTAATTCCATAGCTCCAACAATAGGTATTGTGCAAATATTTCGGGTCAAAGGACAAACTAATATGTAGTGAATGAATTATCGAGCACTATAGTCCCTCTAAAACTACGACAAGGACTAATAAGATTAAAAATTAAATTTTCAAAATTATTATAAAAATAAAAATAAATATTTAAAAAAAAATAAAATTATTTTTAACATAATTTCATATCTAGTTAAATAAGAATAAGTTTATTGAAAAAGGTCTTTATAAAAAAAAGAAAGATATATTACGCATTTCCTCTAATTTTGAAGATAATATGTATCAAATACGAGAAAAGGTATATTAGGCATTTCCTCTCATTTTGAAGATAGTATGTATCAAATACATTATAAAGATAATCAATCCAAGGATTTGAATTCAAAACCTCTTATAATTTACAACACTTAAACATTCAAACTAATTCATTGCTTTTTTTACTTTACTTTATTATTATTATATTTTGTATTATATGATTAATTTTAAGTTATTATTATTATTATTATATTTTGTATTATAGTGATTAAATTTTTTTTTTTTTTTAAGGATTTCAATATTTTTTCCATTATTTTTTGGGTTGTAAGTGTATTTTGCTTTTGCCCATGAAAAAATATACTTGTAAAAAAACTAAATTACAAAATTTAAATTCAAAATAAAAATAAAATTTAATTAATATCAAAAACAATGTATAACAATTGGAATGTAAATGGATTCATGTAGAATGTGTAGTGTTAAAAATATTGTGGATTTTGTTAAATAATAAATTCGTGATGAAAATAAGAAGTCATTTGGTCAATTTGGGGGAATTTGATTAGGTATCTATTGACATAAAACTAGCCAAACACCCAACAACATTGGTAACAATTGATTGAGCTAATCCCTTGGGCTAACCAGATTTCATGGTTACATTGAAAGTACAATATAAATAAGGATGAACATAAAATATAAATAAGGAGTTATGGAAAATTTAGAAATTGTCAAATGAGATGCAATGTCAAAAGTCTAGTACATAGTCAAAAGTCTAGTATGTAGTACCACTTCCTAATTTTGACACAAGCATTTTGCTTCATTTGTGTGTGTTGAATAAGATATATTTTTAGTGGCTAATTGATCTGAGTTTATGAGCAGAAAAAAATGAAAATACAGATTTATAATATTAACACAGAGACACAATGAATAATAAGAGAGATACAATAAAACTTGACTTCTATTAAATAAGAAATATGTTGAAACTGTAAAATGGAGACTGAAACAAGCTTGTTAGAATGGTGACAACTTATCTCTGAGAAGAGATGTGATAGTTACACTCATTCGCAAGAAGATGAGTATAATGAGGCTCTAAAATCCTTTTTACAATAAACATTAATTTCAAAACCCTAGACATCCAAAAACCTAACCCTAGGAGATGAAGCGCCTAAAGTCATGTGGGCCACGTTGGAGTAAGCTGGTACATCAACTTCTCGGGGTCATAACTTTTGTGGATGATCTCCGTTTTAGGCACACGATAGCCTATTAGAAAGGTCTATATGTGGAATACACATTAAGCTATCAAATTCAAACTATATTTGTAGTTTGACTATGGCGATCCCTAAAAACGTTGTTTAGGGCCTCAAAATGACCTCGAAAGTTTAGGATCCAAAAACTAGGAAAAATAACTGCCAATATGAAAACTGAAACTGTTAAGATGAAATCTGTAAGTGAGCTAGTTGGAATAGGTGGGTGGCTATCGATATACATCTGGATCAATCCTCCCCCCTTAGGAAGCAATGGTCTCCATTGCGTTGAGTTCCCCCATAACATGAGAAAATTTCTATTGAATTTGGCCTTGGGTGAGCCACTTGCCTTGGTGCAGGAGCTACCCTACTTTGACAACTTGATAAAGTTGGATCCTCTGTTGGTGAGTGCCCTTGAACTGTGTGTCCATGATTTGATTAGTGGATGCATGTTCCATACAGTCAAGGTTGAGCTCTGTGGGTGTCAATTGTTCTACTACATCTGAGGTGTCCAATAGTGGTGGAAAATATGACCGAAGGAGGTCCACATTAAATACTGGATGCAATCCAAGGAAGGGGGAAATGTTGAGCTCAAAAGAATTCTCACCCAAAACCTTGGTGATGGTGTAAGTTCCATAGCGGAGTGGACGAAGCTTTCGATGGGGCCCCGTAAGGCGCTCCTTCTGCAAGTGCAACCAAACTTTATCTCCCATGTGAAACTTGTGTGGCATCCAATGTTGATCATGGAGATGCTTGTACTTGGAATTGGATTTTTGTAAAATATCTTGAACCTGTTGGTGGATGTGTTGGACCCGCTCAATGAACCTAGTTGCTTTGTCGGCTTTAGTTTGAGCATGGGACGAGTCTGCCTGGGTGGCCAAAAGGGGTAGTGCAACATCCATGGGGCCCAATGGTTGAAATCCCAACTCCACCTGAAAGGGGCTGTGGCCGGTTTAGCTATGTAGGGATCTATTGTAGCTTTGATGGACATAGGGAAGACTCTCATCCCATGTGCACATATTCTTAGAATTGTACATGCACGGGATATGCATGATCATCCGATTGACGACCTTGATTTGACTATCCATCTGGGGGTGGAAGGCAGTGGATTTGGTGATCTTGGTGTCCAGTAGTGACCAGAGGCTTGACCAGAATGTGTTGAGGAACCAACTGTCCCGATATGAGATGATGGTTTGTGGTATCCCAAAATGTACCCATACTCGTTTAAAGAAGAGCTTGGCAGTGGCCTCTACTACGATGCTCTTCTTGCAGGGGAAAAAATTGCCATTTTAGAAAAAAGATCAACCACAAAAAAAACAAAGTCACTTCCCTACTTGGTTGATGGAAGGCCCGACATGTAGTTCATCAGGATGGATTCCTAGGGCCTTTCAGGAGTAGGCAGAGGGTTGTACATGCCTTGTTTCTTAATGGTTTGTTTGGAAATGGCATAGACAGTGCAAGACCTGATATACTTGTTGACATATTGTCGAAGTTTCGGCCAATAGAAATGTTGTTGCAACACTACCACTATATTTCTGATGCCAAAGTGTCCTACCACCCGACTATAGTGGGATTCCAAAATCAGCTTCACTCAATCGCTTGATGGAGCAAAAAGAAGGCCTAGATGGCACAAAAACCCATCTTGAAGATGGAAATCAGTTAAGGTTGTGTTTGTGCCCAACATCTGGTAGGTGGTGGAGAAGTCAAGATCTCTCTCATAGAGTTGGGGCCATCCAGAGGTCTCATGGCTGTAGGAGTTTAGCACTATGGTGAGTGCTGCAACTGGAGGACGATTGAGGCAAACAACAACATGGTTGGTGCTTCCTGTTTTATACTTGATGTTGAGATGGAACTTCTGCAAGTATGTGGACCACTTTTGATGGAGGTCATTTTGTAATTTACCCCGTGTCTGCATGAACTGCAACAACTTATGATTGGTGTGGATGATTTTCTCCTTCTCGAGAATGTAATGCCTTCGTTGGCGACGGACTTCTACAATGGAGTACATTTCTTTTTCGTAGGTAGGGTACTTATGGACATCATCTGATAGTGTCTCACTGTGATAGGCCACAGGGTGTGTATGCCGAGTGAGAAGTGCAACCACAACATAGTCTGAAGCATCTATCTCGATTTGGAAGGGATGTTGCAGGTTAGGTGATCTGAAAATGAAAAGGTTTGTGTATAAAAATTGCAAGTGGAAATTGTATGTGTCCTGGGAAACTGGATCAAATTGCAAGCACATGAAATCATATATTTTTTACATAAAATGAAAAAACAAAAATAGTAATAAACAACCATCAAAACAAGCACATAACACAAAAAATTGATAAACGAGTTCACCCCTCTCTTGGGCTACATTTGGTAGTCCAACTTCTAATGGATCATTTTCATTATATGCTCAAATGTGTTAATGAGGTGCTTTACAATGCTCATAATGCAAAATAGATGGATCCAATGGATCCAAAATGGGCTCTTTTTGCACCTGGTTTGGCCAAAAAATGAGAAAGTTATCTTCTTTTGATGTTTTCTCAAAACCTACAACAAAAATATCCTCCAAAATGCACACACAGTGCCAAAACCCATCCCATGCGCTTAGAACCTAGCTCTGGTGTGATTCCCACCACGTGGGAAAAAATGTCATGTGGTTAGATGAAACATAGCACCTAAACCCAAAGGTATCGATTGTATGGGCCATGTGGCCAAGTGCTGAGCTAACCACTCGCACCCATCGGCTAGCCCTCTGCCCTTTTCTGCGCTCTTGGAAGTGTGGTAATGGTTGTAGCTGTGTGTCCATGGGCTGGGGCTAAGCCCTGACCCTTTTTCCACCAAACTAACAGACAATTCAAACTTAAATATAATGTTTTCCATGATAGAGTAAGCAATTCTCGATAGGTGAACTAGTGAGTCCGACCTATGCTCTTGTCCATTCACTTATAGGTCACTGGTTCGAACTCCATGGAGCCCAAACCGAAATTTTGTAGGTCGGTGGGGTGCCACGTGGTGGCCCCTGAGTGGGTCACATGGAACCCTGCCATTGGCCCACCTAAGCCTCTATCACTTACCACATGTCGACCACTGATTGGTCCACATCAACACCTGTCACATCACCTGCCCAGTCACCCTGCCACATCAACAACCTAATCACCTTGCCACATCAACATCATGTCACATGTACGACTATACAAACTATACAATCAACTTCCACATCAGCCTGTACAGACTGTATGGACTGCACAGTCAACAAAATTTGCCTGCTTAGGAAAACAGATAGAACACCATATCTTTTCCATACAGACTCTGTTTGAGCTGGTTCAAGTTGCATTGGGATCGTGAGGATGAGATTAACGCAATGAAACCATTTTAGAGCAATTTTGAACACTTTGATTTGTGAGCATTTTTTTGATCCCTTGGATTATCGGGTAATGAGAGAACCGAGGTTGAGCACAAACGCTACTTCAAATCATCAAATGCTTGTTTTTACGACAAGCCCCACATGAACATTGTTGGGTATGTGTTATATTCTTTGCATGTGTGTGTGTGTGGGTGCATCAGATATGACAACTGCGTCTGACGATCCCTTCACCTAGAGCTCTGCCATGTGCGCCGAGCGCTTTCCTAGGGGGGTCCCAGGGGGGGGCAGGTATGCCCCCCCTGGTTACGCACAGTGCCCCGAAATTTTTTTTGGGGCCGTTTTTTGCTATTTTTAGCGGATTTGTAAATTAATCCCGGATTAAGGGATTAGGGTTTTGGTATCTACGGAATACCTAAAAACATTGTATATATTGTATGGTGAATGGTGAAATTCGAGATAATGAAAATAAGAAAGGTTTTCCCGGTTAAGGGTTTCCGGTATAAAATCTCTGTGTACTTTGTGTATGAGCCATTGATTAATTTCTGTATTGCTTAAGAATCTATATGCATTGCTTTACTTCGCAGGTTTAAAAATTACATGTGGTATCAGAGCACGTTTTTGGCTTCAGAGGGACGCCTTTGTTGCTGAGGGTTTGGCTCGGTCTTGATAGATCAAGTTTATCTTGGGTCTGTGATAAACCTGGGTTTAGTGGGAGCTTTTGTAGTGGAGATTCGAGTAAAGTAAAAGGAATGGCGATCTCATCTAGAATCGAGATAGAGAAGTTCAACGGTAAAAAATTTGAGCTATGGAAGCTCAATATGGAGGACCTTCTTGTAGACAAAGAACAATGGATCGCTGTGGATCCTGGTACACAGCCTATTGGTACACCATATACAAGCACATAGGCTACTGATACACAACCTACCAGTACACAAACTACTAGTACACCAGTTACTGGTATGTCGAAGGAAGATTGGGACAAGTTGGACAGAAGAGAAAGGAGTACCATTTGACTCTGCCTGGTAGATTCGGTGTTGTTGAATGTCTCGGGAGAATCTACAGGCAAGGAACTATGGGATAAGT
>CBVK0100799138.1:0-10792 GCA_900067695.1 Picea abies | reverse complement strand
CATTTCTCGTACATCAGGGTTTTTGGGTGTTCAGTTCCCCCACATGCTTTACCAAATTTCCTACCAGATCGGTTGGTCTGTTGAGAGGTAGCATATCAAACTATGATGGGAGGAATCGATAAAGAATTAAAAAAAAGCACAGAAAAAGGTATGGCCAACCTTCCCTTTGCATGTTGGTATGTTCTCATTGTTATATTTTGGCCACTTGAAAGTGGAGGTCATAGCCCTAGAAGACAATAAGCTAGTTAATATTGAGTTCAAGAAGCATGATCCCCAAAAGATTGTGGGAAACCACCTATATGTATACAATATAAAGAGATACATGCATGAATATTCCCCACAAGATGAGATATTCCAGGGATTAAAGGCGTACTAGGAAGTGTTGAGCAGAGTCCAAACTTTGGCTCCATATCAATTAGTTGAGTTCTGCAATTTCCAAAAACACACAAGAAATAGTTTGCCTAAAGTCTTACATGGAGAAACTCAGACACCTCCATCTACACAGAATGTTGAGACTCAAGGTTTAGAAACAAGAGGTTCTAGTGAACAAGATGCTCAAGGAAATCCGAAGAAAATTGAAGTTTTAACGCAGAAAGGGGATACTGCATTATAAAATCCACCAGGAGATTAGGAAAAAGCTCAATTCAAAGCTTTGATAAGAAAGTGAAAGGATACATCACTGTCCACACCAAACAAATCAGCTACCAACACAGCAAGGCAACAACCGTCCACCGATATAAGTATCCCTATCAAGTTATTAACACCCTTACAGTCAAGCCAAGGAAATCCAAATGTCAAAGTCTTATTTATAGAATACCTTACTCCTATTGCCGCAGGAGAAATGCCTCCCTCATACTTATTTTTCAACAAGAAGAGGAGGGTCATAATTAAAAGAGAGACACATCAAAAGGACAATGCAACTGTCAAAAGACACAGAGTGTTGTATGATGGATAGACCTTAGATGAGACAAAATTTGCTATGGAAATGGTCAGCTCATTGGGAGATTTTGCCACGACAAATTAGTGTTCAGTAGGGAATCTAGCGGAGCAGTTGAAACAAAGCAATGTGTTAGTAATACCGTTGTAGGACCAAATGACAATCATGGAAAGAGATGTGAGAAATCAAATGAATAAGGATTTTGAATGGATCAGATCCTGTGATAGACAGGAAATTCAACAACTCAAAACTAGCCTTTATGAAAATTCACAGGCCAATAGAGAATTAGCCACTCAGCAAGAAGAATTGATCAAATAACTTCATTCTAAGATATATTTAGCTTAAGTTACAACAATGGAGATGGAAGCTTTTCAATATTAGGCATTGGAGGTGCATGAGAAGCTGAAATTTTCCCAGCAAAACCTTTTCTCAAAACTAGAAATTGTTCAAAGGTTTTATCGGGTGGAAAACCTTACTCTAAGTAACATTTACATTAAGGAGAGGGAATCCATTGCAACTCAAGCTACATTCCAGGAGGTCATTTTAATAGCAGCAAAGGATGAAGTAGCAAAGGTCCCTCAATTGTCTCTTTCCGAGAAAATGTGAGGGGATATAATCCTGAAGACCTAGGACGAAAATTTGGTTGAAAGAAAAAGATTAGCTCAGGAAGTAAATAAAGCTTGTGAAGAAGCATTGTCTTCACTTGAAAAAGGTTTACTGTACATTGAAATAGATAGTATCTCTGAGGCCCTAAGGCAGATTGACATAGCGAAAAATCAACTCAATTCCAAGACAAGCATAAAATAAGCTTGAACAACTATCCATCAATTGAAACAAATCGACCTGATCCAAATTAACAAGTGGAGAGTAAATCGTAGTCTGCAACTACAAGATATATCTCTGGAAACAAGAAAAATACAGGATAGGTTGCCTCATATAGAAAAGAAGTTGTATATTTTCGAGGCAAATGACACAACAGAGACTTCCAGGTTAGTATTGCAGTTAGTAAGAAGATGTATCCAGTGTGTCGAACATGGGAAAGCCAACACATATGGAAATAAATGAGACAAGCGGAACATACTATTCACATGGGTCATAATCAAATTCCAGTTGTTTCCAAGATGGAGGATATGAAGAGGAAACGTCCCTACATGCATGAGAAGAGATAGAGGAGATGTAGATGCAACCTTTCAATTTTGTATGTTGTAATATTTGATACTTTCTATGAGAAGTCCAACCATTTTAGGTTGAGGCCATTTTGTATAAATACCCAAATCAAACACTTATTTCTGGCTGCTTCTTGCCGATTGTAATAGAGAAGACTCTCCTTATAGAGTATTAATACAACTGCAGACAAAGATTCCAAGTTTTGTTCAAATCTGGGTTATGTGTTCCTTTGCCTTCCATTGCTCATTTTCTTTATGTATTTTTGAGTAAATGTTGATTCCAATTTAGTACTACAACTATTGAAATCTTATTGTATCAGTGATTTATTTAGTAAGTATATTTTCCTCTGTAATTATTGTGAGTAATACAAGACCTGCTTGTTGTGTGGATTATTGTATTTTTATGCTTTATTCAAGGTTATACTAATCTATTTTCATCTACTGCAATAAAGTGGGACTCTTTTGTAATTGATTCCCTACTTTGTTTCATAGTTTTTTTAATTTTGTTTCACTTCATATACTATTTCGATTTTGACTCAGATACGAAATACGGCCTCTGGCTGTTACATGGTTAATTTCATTAAGGATTTTTTCTCACATAACTAAGGTAGGAAAAAGCATTTTAAAAACACTCTATCAAACATTTTCCTGATGCCTGAAATTATACTTTGAGCCTTAAGTTTAATCTCAGGACCAACATAGAGCATTTGAGGAAGAATCTTATGTAAAGTAATATAAATTTTTTGAGGTATACTAGGAAGAGACCCATGTATGAAAATATAAGAAGACATTGTGTGGATTCAAACAAACTAATGCAGACTATCTCATATACAACAGAAGTGTGGTGAAAACTTTTTATGACAGAGATATTAGAATGGTTACTCAGAAGTATGGGATGATGGATTGCTAATCCATGGAAAACTCTCATGATGTCAAAAGAAGTGTTAGTTGGATATGTTTTAGTTTGAGCCTTGCCACGATGTCATGAGCTAGTAGGAAACATAAGTGATGAATTCAACCATGATATATATTGTAATGATCAGAGATAAATTAAGCATTTAGAGAAAACCAAAGTTTCATAATACACCAAACTACATTGAGATCAAGCATTACATTCTTCATGATGAAATCCAGAAAAGAGAAGTGATTCTTCAATATATCTCCACAAGATGAAAAGATAGCAGATATTCTGGTAAAACCTCTGTCCAAGATGAAAAGTTTGCAAGATGGGTTCATGGAGATGACTTCCTTATTGAAAAAGGAAGAGATTACTCCAAAGTTGGGAGGGAGCTCTGATGTCTTATTGATTTATGGACATTCATTTTTCGATTCAAAAAATGGTCCAAGATGAGCAATTCCTTTCCAGTCCAGAAAGTGGTTTGAGATTTCTAACGGACAAGAATTTTCTAGTTCGGAAATGGTCCAAATTAGATTATCATTTTCATAATAAAAATGGTTTGATAGATTGTTGATGTACCATAGACATTGATTCCTCTTGTGGATAGTGTGGGGGAATGGTATAGGAAAATCATTCTTCTTGGTAGTCAATCTGAGTAGTGGTCAGGTAGAATGGTCTACCTCACCGGGAAGTCATTCTTTCGAAGTTCATAGTTGTAAGCAATTTCAAAGAATGGTTCATTTTGGAGGTTGGTGCAGAACAATCATTTCCATTAGGAAATTGTTCGGACAATCATTCCCTAGGGTAGACTCATTCTATTCAGGTTGCACTGTGTTTAGTGAAAAAATAATGGCCTATTTAGGTGAATGGTCTAGGTTCAACAATCAGGGACATGAATTCCCTAGGGAAGACTCATTCTCTCCAGGTTGCACTATGACTAGTATCGAAGGAATGGCCCAGTTAGGTGAATGGTCCAGGCTCATAAATCAGGGACAATTATTCTTCTATGCTTGATAATAATAGTCCATATTTCCCATGGATGATGTTTTACTTTCTGAGGGAAGCTGCTCTTCTAGATCTCATAGATGTGAGCGGAAGATTGGCCCAGTTGACTCAGTTTACATCATGATATTTTTTTTTGTACAGGTTGATATCAGATGATATGATTGCTATGAAGACTGTATGTCTATGGAAAGTATATGTATGCTACTGTGGTGGATGTGTTCCACTATTTGTGACTATGTGTCACTGATTGAGTAGTCGTGTACTACTTGGTGTGGTTGTGTAGCACTAGATAGTAGTTATGTACTACTATAGATAGACATAGTTGTGTTCTATTGAATGAAATTGTTCTGATTTCCATGTAGACTATCAATAGTGTTGAAAATGATTATCAGCTATATGAATATCCAGTGGGCTTGTGGACAGACATTCTCCAAGCAGAGAATGGTTCAGATAGAATAGATTGCTGGTGAAAAGGTATTCTCTCTATGGAGAATGGTCCAGGTTGACAGTTTGTTGGAATGACATGGAATAATATTTCCTAAGGCACAGTTTGTGGCCCGATTAGGAAATGGTTCAGGACCAATATTTTCTAAGGCATATAGGTTGGACAAATCTTTATGGTACATATGAATCGATTAGAAAATAGTCCTAGATTGACATTCCTATAGGAATGGTCTCTATAGTCCATGACGTAGATTTTATCTCTATTGGGACAATCATTCTTCTAGGATGTATATCCAGATTAGAAGAATGGTCCTTGTATCACTCTGTGGAGTGAGTGACTTATTCAACATCATGTCCGATTACTCAGATGGAGTATGGATTCTAGAGATGATGCAGTCGATGCTATCAGATGATAGTGATAATGTTACTTGTGATCTAATCATGATATAGGTTGTACAACTATGATGATGCTACCGGTTGAATGGTATGTTTGTGCTCAATACCATTGCCTTTAATACCTCCCTATCTAGGAGGGAATGTTTGTGCTCAATACCATTGCCTTTAATACCTCCCTATCTAGGAGGGATTTTTGATATTATGGTAGCTGCGAGAGGTATTTACCTCCACGTGTAACCCTAACAAGAATAGAATATTCCAGGAAGTAAGAAGAAACCCTAAAGCATTAAACATAACTCTAGAAGACAAGTCGGCTAAAGGAAATATTTGATATTGAGTATTTAGCCTCCAGAATGAGAATTCGACCCAGACAACTCAGGAAAAAAAGTATAAATACAAGTAGCCAGACCTCATTTGGTACACACAGATTGAAATTTCAGCAGTGAAGAAGTGCACATTGTAGAAACTGGGTAAGTGCGCAAGTCTGGGGAGTAGCTGTAGCTGCAAAAAATTCAATCTATATTCTTGGTTTAGGCTCAGACTTTCTATTGGTTATGGTTTGGAATTTCTTCCTTGTATACTAGCTCTAGAGAGAGAGAGAGGTACACTACATTTATTGGCTATTAGGCATAGGGTTTGCTTCCAAAATCATTCTCTGTCAAGAATAAGGTGCTCGGGGGTGGCTTCGGCCTATGGTTGGGTGACAATATTGCTATATTGTCTATGGTTAAACAATAACATCTATTATTTCTAACAATCCTCTCATTTTTTTTTAAAATTATTATTCTACAAATTTTGACCTAACCCCCTTCCTCCCTTCCCCCCCTTTTTTCAAAAAAATTCCTCCCTTACTCTCCTCTTCTCATTATTACAAATCGTGGTCCCCCCATTTTTCTCTTAATTTCATTTATTTATTAATTTTCCCCTCCCCTTATTATCATTTCCTTTTCTCATCCTTTAATAATAATTATTATATTACTAAATTTATGTATCTTTTTCTTGTTCTTTTTATTTTTTTTAACTTTTTAATATTTCTCTTTAATTAATTATTATTATTTCTTTACAATGGATAAATTTATTTCCTAATGACTAATTGAAAAAAATAATTTTTAATTTTCAATCTAAGTTTTCTCCCTCTCCTCAATATATTTCTTCCTATTTATAATCATTTATCGACACTCTTTTCTCACTCAAAATCCTTTTTTGTCCCTGATGATGGGTGGAGTGTCCACTCAAAACGTCGAACGTTTCAAAATTTTCCACACAATCTAAATCCAAAAAGTGCAAGCAACAAATCACAAGTTATAGATTCATCTCACAATGAATATGGGCTATTGATATCAAAATCAAATGCGATATTGGATGTTGATTCATAAAACTCTCCTAGCTCCTTCAACCTCCATTAGAACATGAATTTAAACCTTACAAGTCGAATCTAACTCTGTAATACTATTGATTGACTCGATTAAACCTCTTAGACAATTCTGAGGCATTTGAAACTTGAATTTGCTCATGAATTGTGGGATTTCGGTATGATTTTTCACCTTTTCCCCCAAATTTGTCACAGATCGAAATCTGTAATAACAAATTTTCCCAAATTTTCACTGGTTATTGGCCCATATGGGTTAAGTGTTGAAAAAAATGCTCTGATAAAACTCTGTAATTCTGTTGGCACAGGGGCAGACCCAGGGTTCAACTCTAACAATGCACCAACAAGCCCCAACTACTGGCCCTTTCGGCAACACCTGCGAAGTAGATGCAGTCTCACTCGAAGTAGCTATAGGGGGTTGCAGGACACATGTGTCCACAACTAAAGGAAATGCAGAGTGGATTCACAACAACCACACACAACCACCTAGTTATTCTTTATCTTCCTTAAACCTACTGCGCAAGTTATATTTCAAATCTAACACAATATCACAATAGAAGCATATCAAATGATAGAGAATACAGCATCAATCACACATAACACAAGATATACGTGGTTCACCCTCTCCCTAGGGCTACATCCACAGAACTGTGCTTTATAATATATTAAGATGAAAGATTACAGTTCTATCTGTGCTCTTAGCTAGCAGATCTCCTCTCTTCCTATCTTCTCTCTTCTCCCTTCCATGCGCACCCAACTACAGGGTTGATCTTCGCACCCAGCTGAAGATCTTACAATACCAGAAGGCTCTCGCACTCAACACTTCTCTCTCACACAACAACAATCACTCAATAGTAACTATGAACTCTCCACCAACAACGAACCCTTTCTTACTCCTCTCGATCTTGACTTATACATTACAATAGCTCTTAGACACCCTTAGGCCAAAACCTAAGTGTCCAAACCCTAGATACCAAAACCCTAGGTGTCTAAAACTCGAGGTGTACCACTAGATAGTAGTTATGTACTACTATGGATAGACACAATTGTGTTATATTGAATAACATTGTTTTGATTGTCATTTAGACTATCAATAGTGTTGAAAATGATTATCATCTAGATGGATAGTCAGTGTGCTAGTGGATAGACATTCTCTAGGGAGAAAGTGGTCCAGGAAATTTATTCTTCTAGGATGTGTGTAGAAGAATAGTCCTTGTAGCTCATGGTGTGGCTTCCAACATCTGTTGAAATAGTTATTCTTCTAGGACATATGTCCAGATTAGAAGAATGGTTCTTGCATCACTCTATAGAGTGAATGAATTATTCAGTATCATGCTTGATTACTCAAATAGAGTATGGCTTCGAGAGATGATATAGTTGATGCTATCATATGATATTGATAATGATGAGGGTGCTCATGATCTAATCATGAGATAGTCTGTATGGCTATGATGATGCTACCAATTGAATGGTATTTTTGTGCTCAAGACCATTTCTTTCAATACCTACCTATCTAGGAGGGAGAGTTAATATTATGGTAGCTGTGGGAGGTATTAACCTCCACATGTAACCCTGACAAGAATAGAATATTTCGAGAAGAAAGAAGAAACCCTAAAACATGAATAATAACCTGAGACAATTCGGCTCAATAGAATATTTATTATTGAGTTATTAGCCTCCAGAAGTAGAATTCGGCCCAGACAACTTAAAGATAACAATATAAATATAGGGCGCTGGGTCTCATTTGACACACACATATCGCAATTGCAGAAATGTAAGAGTGCAGACTGCAGAAACTGGGTTAGTGTGCAAGTCTGGAGAGTAGTTGTAGTTGTAGCTATTGCAACCTGTTTTATCATTTTAGGCTTGGACTTTATATTGTGTATGGTTAGGAATTTTGGCCTTCTGTGCTAGATCTAGAGAGAGGTACGCTATATTGATTGTCTATTAGGCCTAGGGTTTTCTTCCGGAATCATTCTCTGTCAAGGTTAAGGTGCTTGGGGGTGGCTTTGGCCTATGTTTGGGTGATAATATTGCTATATTGTCTATGGTTAAATGAGCACATCTATTATTTATAACATAAGACACATAATGTTTTCCATGTTTCTTTATTAAGGAAGTATGTACATGATTCTAATCATATTATTGACTGGTCTGTGATTCAGGTGGAACCCGAGGGATAATTCCTTCCATAACCTCAATGCATAATAGATAGGAAGGAAACCCCACTCAGGAAAAAAACCATTGCACAGGTCAAGGTGTAGTGGAAACACTTTGGCCCAGATGAGGAACCCGAGGGATAATTCCTTCCATAACCTCAATGCATAATAGATAGGAAGGAAACCCCACTTAGGAACAAAACCATTGCACAAGTCAAGGTGCAGTGGAAACACTTTGGCCCAGATGAGGCTACATGGAAAACGGAGGATGCCATGAAACATGCATATCCATATTTTTTTACTTCTGTACACACAAAGCACATTGGAAGATACAACATCGAGGACGATGTTCCTTAAGGGGGAGGGGATTGCAATACCCATGTTTCCCCTAGTTCGTAAAGAGAACTATAACGTGCCAAGAGACTATGGTAGACTAAATATGTGTGAATGTTTGATTAGATGAACCTTTGTATGAACGGGTCAATGTATGAATTTCCTGTTATTAATAGAAATTGGATATGTGTTGCACAACTACTGAAAGGAGAGAGTATTCTAAGATATACCATGGATTCTATGAGAGAGATGGTGAGGGCAACCAAGAATGAGTGAGATGACCCTCACCAAACCAATACCTACTGGGTGTAAATTCTCAATAGTCGTCTAACCTAGAAATAAATTACCAGTCAGTCTAGTAGTTGGAAGGCCCTCCTCAAGAGTTAATGAGGAGATGGGGTAGGGTACCCATATGTAAGGCTTCCAGGCCTAACCATGAGTTGGGGATTCAAACCCACACAACCTTTCTGAGGAAGGAAAGAAAGGAAGTAATTTGGGGGATAGAGGAAGACCTACAAGGAAGAAGAGTAGATAAAACAATCTCCAAAAGAGAAGAGAGCATGTTTTCGAATCTCAAGTTGAGAGAAAAGATGAGAAGCAAGCTCGTTTAGGCTGTAAAAATACATGGGAAGGGTCTCACTACAAGATTATAAATAAGGTTGATGAGTGACTGAGGAAGTTCTCGCGTAGACCTCCTTTCTTTGTGTAAAGAAAACTGGTTTCCAAGATCCTATGGGAGGAGAAGATTAAACTCCATCCCTAACTGTCATGGATCAAGGAGAAAGGATCTCTCTCAAAGAATCATGGTCTAGCTCATGGGTGGCCAGCGGTAAATCTGCCAGGAGTGGTTGTGACTATGGTTGGGTGGAAACAAGCACCCCTTTCAACAGTCACTTCACATTTTCCAGTTCTAATAAGTATTTGCATACTCTATGTAATATATTGGATGCGATGATTGAATGTTTGTGTTTCTGGTTAAGTCTTGTAGTGTTTGAACAGTTATTAGAAATGATCATTTTCTTCTGTAAACTGTTATATTTACATGGTCATATATTTACCTCAATTTAGCCACTAGAGAGTTATGGGATGTGAATTTGCAGGAGAGTCGGGGTAGGATTAACTGAAGCATTTAAGTCCTGTTGACCTTTTTAGTTTACCTTAGCAGGAATGCCAAGTTAAAATCTATGTGAGAAGGGCGTTTCATTCATACCTTCCACCCATGTGACCAAGGGCTCATACCCATGGCCTTAATCAAGTCTTGACTAAGAGATGAGTGTATCCCGGAACCTCAATATGATCCCATATGACCTAAGGTTTCCCCTTACTATTCCCAAAAAGAGTGAAGATACTTTGGCTTCGAGACTTCGGGACTTATGACTCCACATGTGACCAAGGGCTCATACCCATGGCCTTAATCAAGTCTTGACTAAGAGATGAGTGTATCCCGGAACCTCAATATGATCCCATATGACCTAAGGTTTCCCCTTACTATTCCCAAAAAGAGTGAAGATACTTTGGCTTCGAGACTTCGGGACTTATGACTCCACAACCCTCGAAAACACTTGAAGGTTAGAGTCATGAATTGATGAGGGATGTGGATCTGGGAATCCAGTGGAGATCTCTCTTAGCCATTAGATTGGACGTGGGAAGGGGTAGCGTTAATTACTTCGGTGAAGTTCCACTTCGGGAGAATAGGGGTGATCTAGCACTAAAACTCCTAAATGTGGGAGTTGCAAAGTTAATCTGGACCATTGACAATAGAGGGACGTGTGTCCACAGATCAACGATTTCCCAAAATTTCAGGTATTCAGCGGTATCAATGTGAATACATAGGGACGTGTGAGTTTCCCCGGAGCTATGCAAGCCAGAGTAGATCCTAGCCATGAATTCTAGGTTCATGTGGTGATAGATCGGGCATGGTTCAGATATTCAGAGAGGAAGATGGAAGATACACATTGAATTCCTGAATGTCGAATTTAGAAAGTGGCGTATGTTGATTAAGGTTGGTTGTCATTGATGTCGACCCTTGAAGAAAGCCCTATAGCACAAAGGTTTGGGTAATGGACCCAATATTGTTTGATGTAA
>CBVK0100799137.1:0-10792 GCA_900067695.1 Picea abies | reverse complement strand
ATTACAACTAATGGCCTAAAGCTGACATAAATAAAATAGCATTACTAATTTAATATGCCCCAATTAAGGGTTAATGATCCAACATTAGGTCTTAATAGTCCGAAGAAAGATAGAGGCTGGATGATGTGTACTGACTCGAGGCGATCAACAAGATAATCATCAGGTATAGAGTTCCATTGCCGAGGATGTATGATCTGATGGATTGCTTGAGTGGAGAAAAGTATTTTTCAAAGATTCATTTGAAAAGCGGTTATCACCAGATCTGCATGAGAGAAGGTGATGAGTGGAAGGCATCATTCAAAAACAACAAAGGGTTGTATGAATGGCTTGTTATGTCATTTGGCTTGAAAAATGCACCAAGAACCTTCATCAAGTTAATGAACAAAGTCCTACGGGAGTTCATCGGAAAATTTTTCATTGTGTATTTGGATGACACACCGGTTTACAGTAAAACAGTGGCATAGCATCTGAAGCATTTGGCTATAGTGATGCAGAGATTACAACAAGAGAAGTTGTTGATAAATATGAAGAAATCCTCATTCATGAAGAAAAATCTCATTTACTTGGTATTTTTTATTTCTGCAGATGAGTTGAGGATGGATCCAGATAAGGTGGAGGTAATCAAGAATTTTCCATCGCCGAAGAATGTTTTCGAGGTGAGAAGTTTTCATGGATTGGCTATTTTCTACCGAAAATTCATCAGGAATTTCAGTGGAATTAGTGTACTGATGATGGATATAGTGAAGAAGAGACATAAGTCTTTTCACTGGACAGAAGAGGTTGAAAAGATTTTTAATCTGTTGAAGAGGAAAATCACGGAACGACCAATTTTGATGTTGTTGGATTTCCAAAGGACATTTCAAGTGAAATGAGATGCAAGAGGATTTGAAATAGGGGAAGTCTTGAGTCAGGAAGACAGGCCGATAGCATATTTCAACAAGAAGTTGAATGAAGCGAAAGTGAAGTACTCCACATATGATAAGGATTTCTATGCTATTATCCATGCATTGAAGAAATGGATACATTAGTTGATCTCGAAGGAATTTGTCTTATGCACTGCAGTTTGTGACTCAACAAGAGAAGTTGAATCAGAGACATGTAAAATGGGTTGAGTATATGCAAAATTTCACTTTTGTGATTAAACATATTTTGGGTACTGCTAACAAAGTTGTTGATGCTTTGAGCAGGAAGTGTTTGCTATTGCAGGAGTTCAGAGTCAAAACGTTGGGTTTTGATGATCTCAGGGACATGTACAAGGGTTATCCAGATTTTAAGGAGGCGTATGAAGCAGCTGAGAATCCAATTCTCGGAGATAGAATCCAGTGGTTAGAATATATGATCTAGGAAGGATTATTGTTTAAGGGTAATCAACTGTGTATTCTGAAATGCTCCATGAGGGAGAATTTTCTAAAAGAGAAACATAGTGGAGGATTGGCAGGACACTTTGGTCATGACAAGACATTCGCAAAGTTGAATGAGTCATATGTTTGGCCAGGAATGTGAGCATATGTCAAGAGATTCATGGACAAATGAAAAAATTTCCAGCATTCGAAGGGAAGGAAACATAATGCGGGATTCTATCAACCATTACCCATACCAGAGAGGTCGTGGGATGTAATCAACATGGATTTTGTATTGGGGTTGCCAAGAACACAAAGAGTTTGTGATTCAATCTTTGTGGTGGTGGATAGATTTTCCAAGATGGTACACTTCATTCCATGTCAGAAAACTAGTGACGCAACTCACATTGCGAATCTGTTTTTCAAAGAAGTCATTCAACTTCATGGATTACCAAGGAGTATAGTTTCGAACCGAGATACAAAGTTCATAGGGAACTTTTGGAGGACTTTGTGGAAGAAGCTCGGAACTAACTTGTCGTTCAGTTCGGATTATCATCCTTAGATAGATGGACAGACGTAAGTGGTAAATAGAAGTCTGGGAGACTTGCTGAGAAGCTTGGTGACAGAACACCACAACCAGTGGGACAACATATTACCATAGACAGAGTTTTCTTATAACGACTCAATTAACAGGAGCACAGGGAAAAGTCCATTTCAGATCGTCTATGGCACACAGCCGAGGGGAATTTCTGAGCTGAGGGATTCAGAATAGATTTCAACTAGGAGCGCTAGTGTAGAAGAATTCACAGAGGCAATGAAAGAACTCCATAGCCAGGTGAAGGAGCGACTGTAGAATTCAAGTCAGGAATATAAGCACAAGTCCGATCAACACAAGAGACAACTTTAGTTTGAGGTTGGTGATTTCATTCTAGCACATTTGAGGAAGGAAAGGTTCCCGAGAGGAACATATAATAAGCTGAAGATGAAGAAAATTGGACCATGTAAGGTCTTGAAAAAATTTGGGGTGAATGCTTATGAGATTGAATTACCCGATGGGATCGGAATTTCTCCGATATTCAACATCTGAGATTTGTACCCATATAAAGCTAAGGAAACAGGGACTAGAAATGAGTAGCCAGTGATCCAGTGGACAAAGTAGATGCCAGTTGCAGATAAGTTGCAGATCGAGTGCATACTAGACAAGAGAGTTAGTAAAAAGACCAGGCAAAAACAATACTTTGAATATTTGGTCAAGTGGAAGGGCCATCCAATTAAAGATGCCACCTGGGAAAGCGAGACAAAGATCTAGAGGCATGGACAGAACATGTGCAAGCTCATGGACAGGAGCCCATGAAATTTTCAAGTCAAAGAGTAATCAGAGCAATCTGATACCACCAAAATGACGTCAACACAGAATCTTTCCTTTACCACTTTCCCGAAGAACTCTAAATGGCTCTTCTATTTCCCTATCGGGAAATCTGCACCCACAACAAACTCTCATGGGATCCCCTCTTTAAACTTGGGAGATCATACTTTGCAACTTTGTGAATCCAATGGTCAAGTGTTGGTCTCTCAAATCCCCGAAACCCAAAATAGTCAACGCTGACCTTTCCTTTTTCCTTTCAGTATTTTTCCTATCGCAATTTTGATGATCACGATGTCGAGAAACTTGTCTCCTCGACTCCGAACTCCTGATTTTCTGAAACTCCGATACACTCACAAGATTTGACTTTCAACACCACTTCACTTATGTCGATACTTTGGATTTCTCGGTATCGTGAATCTTAATGCAATGAGTTCGGGACTTCACCCCATGAAACTCTGAAATGGTCAACGGAGTTTGACTTCGTGTAAGTAGTGCACCACCTGTCCACTTGTTGCCTCTGTTGTGGCCCACACAATCTCTTTAGCTTTCGGGACTTCACGATTCTTGTTGCAAGGTTTACGGGACTTCAACCTATGAAACTCTGATATGGAAATCCCCGTGTAAATCCAACGGCCCTCGTGGCCTGGATCTACGGTTCTACTCCTCCTGAGCTTAGAACCTTTTAGGAATGATCATTGTATCTTCCCTACTTCTCTATGAGATCTGACGGCTCACGGGACTTTGCGAATTCTCTTTAAAGAATTCTGACCGTTCGTTCTTTCCTTTGAGAATCTCTGCACAACTAACCAAAGTGTTTCTCTCCACGGAACTCGTCCCCCTGTGGTCCCTCGTTGCTATTCCTTCCTTCAACTCCTTTGAATATTCAAATCCCTATAAAATTTCCCATGACTTTGTGTCTTCTGGAAAACCTTTGCATGCACTCCTTGTGGCAGACTTCCAGTCACTTCCCAGTGTTGAAATCCTTCGACTCTGTGCACACCTGCAACAACAGTCTCTCAATGCTTCACTCAGGTCCAAAAACCTGAGACTTTGCTCAGTCTACCCACTCCTTACACGGCTCCTATGCTTTTTTTCACTTTTGTGGAAATGAGAACAAAAGTTCTCTTTCCTGAGCTTTCATAGACAAATCTCTGAACCTTTTGTCAACGTACTCCTTGCATACACTTCAACTACACTCCTTGCAAGAACTGTTTCTCAAATAGAGAAACAATTGAAACTCATTTTCTTACCCTTTCCTCTCAGATTTTAAACATTCAACAAGAAATCATTCATACATAGCATGAAAGAAATTGCATGACAGAAAGAGTAAAACATTCATGAGCATAACATTCAAAGATGCATACATAGAGAATATATGAACACCATGAGTCTAAATCACAACTTCCTTATATTAATCCAAAACTTTTGTACATGGAGTCTGCTACACATCTCTCTGCTTCTCTATTATGCTCATAATCCACTAATGTTGCCTCTCTTACAATATACAATGAGGGTGTCTATATCTCATTTCCCTCTTGCACTCTAAAATTGTCTAATCTACACATTCAATTCTACCTACTTGCATTAACTACTATAAATGCCTTCTACCTACTAAGGATGAGAGAAAATCACTCAAGGTTCATTTACATTTTACAAGTGTGCTTCTTCTTAGTGGCTTCATTTAAGATTGTGCAATAACTTCAAGGTGATTTCAAAATTTGTGCTGGGTGCTTTTCCAGCTATCTGTTGTCTCCACACTGGCTAGCTTGAGATACTCCTGCATTAGTTTCCCTTTGGTTGGGTTACTCTTTGGGGAAATATTCAAGGACCATGAACTTCTCTCATTTGAAACCTTTCCTCACTATTTGTGATGGTCATTGGTACTGACTATTGTCTCAATGTATTCTTGCAATTTTTCCATAGGTAACCCTTGAGGATTTTGATCATCACCTTCTTCTTCTCCAAATTAAAATGTATTGGAAAACAACACACTATATCCTACTGATGTCATGTGGATCATGAATAATTGATTAGGTTTGAAACCCTTCATCTCATTGTCTTTCTTGAGAATAAATAATTCAATTTGAGTTGAGTTTTCATCTAGATGGGAAATACTTTTCATAGTTATTTCCCCAATCTTCCATGGTAATGGGATAAACTGTTTTTTCCTTTTTTCATTAAAAATGTGAGCCCAAAATTTATATGGTTTACATGTTTCAACTATAAATAATCTATCATGTAACGTCCCCCATCCTAGATGAGGGAAATTATGGTGCAGAATATACATAAAAAAAAGTGTTGCTAACTAATTTAACTCATTTACAGTTAACTCACTTCATGTAGCTTACAACTATGAATTAAAATAGATTTAGCTACTATGTACAACCATAAAATAGAAGAATCTACAACATGAAATGCATCTAAACATCTCATTACAACAACATATAAATCATTCTCATTTACACAAAGTTCATGCAAAACAATAACACATGTAAATAACACAACAATAAGATAAAACACTTATATTTAAACAAGAGTTGTGCAACCAGATAATTTGGATGAACATTCCACCCAACCATAGACTTGACTTTCCATATCTCAACAAAAATTCACCATTGAGTTGAGGATAGTAATCCAAAAAAGAGGGTGGTCTCTCATAGTCCACTCACAACTCATAAAACTCACAACCCACCGATATCTTCCTACAAATATCTTGATTTTCCACTAGCTCTCTTCCTATTGACCTATCTAGCCCAAGGAATGGATCCCTTCATTGATCTCAGTTACTCAATCAACCCATTCATTTATTAGGGTCTCTCTGGCATAGGTAACCAGGAATATCTCAGTTGGGAACTCAAGGGAACTTGCTACTAGGAAAACTACCAGTAAACCAATAGCAAACACTTGTTGTTTTAGTGAAACTCACACAGGAGTTCACTCTTCATCCCTGAAAACCTGGTTCTTTAATTTCCATCTCCAAATATGCTCCAATACACTCCAACTTTCTCTAGAATTCTCCCTCCATGGCTTCACTAGCTCCAAACTCTCTTTATTGCTCTCTACTTTCTCCTCATGCACTAAAACTTAATGTGTAAAATGTATTCTTCCAACCCATATGAATTTCCTCTCTTTGGCTTCCCTTTCTTGACTCACACTCTTCACCAATATTATTGTACTCAACCCCCATGTGCCCAATATCTTTGGGATGTGAATACTCAAACCCAACCTCTTAGATGTATTCAATGATTGGATTTTGGAATACTCAATTAGAAACTTGAAGGTTCATATACAATTAACAAATTTAGGAAAATTGGTTAAATTAATATACATGGGTATTTCCCCCTTGGACCCCTCTTGCCCATTATCCTAAACACTCTCCTCTCTTGTGGATTAATTCATCCCTGATCTCTTTTTCATGTCCCCTTAGCAGATGGCATCACATTTTATTATTAAAACATAGAAATAAAATTTGCATATTACATCGCTTTAGACGTAGCAACATATTATATATACGTAAGCATTAATTAAACTGTGGATTATAGTGGGGATGTTACATTCCCCCTCTCCTACAACTATGTTCCTTCCTCAATGCACACTATGTCGATATACATATATGAAAATTTACATCACAACACCTAGAAAATAAAATTATGTAATTTTACTACTCCAACAACAGCTCCAACCAAAATCTCATGTTCCTCTCAACTCGCTGACCCAAGGAGTGTAAAATTTGTTTATCAAGGTTAACCCAAGGGATGTACCATCTATTTATCAAGGCTAACACAAGGAATGAGTTATTTATTTATCAAGGTATCCAATGCAGTTGGTTAGGAATCTGAGATGTGGTTCTCAAACTCTAGCTACTTAAAATGGAGTCTTTCATTATGTCTTCTTCAAAATTGTCAAAAATTTGTGGGCACTCTACCCACATGTTTTCTTCATGCTCCTATGTAGCATCTTCAGGGATGTAGTAGGTCCATTGAATATTTACTAGACCTATGGCCTTGTTCCTGAGCACTTTGACTTTCTGGTCTAGGATGCATGCTGGTTCCACCCTGAAATCCCCTTTGTACTCCACCTGGATCATATTCCAATAAATTATGTGCTTAGGGTCAGGCACATATTTCTTTAATAAGGACACATGAAATACATTATTGATCTGGATTTATGAGCGGAACAAAATGAATAAAATATTGAATACAATAACATAGAGTTATGGAGAAAAATAACATATATCCAGTGAACAATAACTTCTATTGAATAAAGAAATTAGGTTGAAACTGTAAAAATGTAGAACTGAAACAACTTGGTTGAATAGTGGTAGCTATCTCTAAGAAGAAATGTGGATTCTACATGCATCTGTCTGAGTAGAATGATTATAATGAGGCTCCAAAGGCCTTTTTAACATCACTCATGAGTGTCAAAACCCTAGATATCCAAAAACCTAACCCTAGGAGATGGAACACCAAAAATTATGTGGGCCCTGATGGATAAGTTGGTACATCAACTTCCCAGGGTCATAACTTTTGCATATGACCTTCGTTTTAGGCTTGTGATAGCATGTTGGAAAGGTATTTTTGAGAAATACATAGTATGCTATCAAACTCTAACTATGTCTATAGTTTGATTATGGTAAGCCAAAAAAACACTGTTTAGGGCCCCAAAACGGCCCTGGAAGTACATAAAGATGTACTAATATGAAGACTTACAAAATAATTTAGTTGGAATAGGTAGAAGACCACCCATATCCACCTAGATGCTGTGTAGGGATTTAGGATAGCCTCAAAAGTGAAGAACCCACAATTACAAATAAATTTCATCATTACAGAGAAGCATGTTGAACCAAAAACTGTCAAGATGAGCCAGTTGGAATAGGTGCATGTCTGCCAATATCCACCTGGATCAGTCCCCCCCCATTAGGAGTAAATTGTCTCCATTGCATTGACTACCCTCATCATGTGAGGAAATTTCTGCTGAATTTGGCCTCAGGTGAGCCACTTACCTTGGTGCAGAAGTTGCCCTGCCTTGACAACCCAATAAAGTTGGATCCTCTACTAGAGAGTGGTATTGAGCTATGTGTCCACTATCTGATCATTGGATGCATGTTTCGTGCATTCAGGGTTGAGATATGTTGGTGTCAATTATTATGTGATCTCTGAGGTGTCTAATAGTGGTGGAAATTATGGTCAAAGGAGATCCACATTGATTATTGGGTGCAATCCAAGGAAGGATGGAGTGTTGAACTCAAAAGAATAACTACCCATAACCTTGGTGATAGTGTAAGGCCCATAACGAAGTGGACAGAGCTTCTGATGGGGCCCTATGATGTGCTATTTCTACAAATGCAACAAGACCTTATCTCCCACCTGCAACTAGTGTGATACTCGATGTTGATCATGGCACTGCTTGTACTTAGCATTGGCTTTTTGCAAAATATCATGGACTTGTTGGCAGTTTTTTTGAATCCACTCAATGAATCTAGTGGCTTTGTTGGCCTCAGAATGAACATGGGGAAGAATCCCAGCCCCACCTGAAAAAGGTTATGGTCGGTGGAGCTATGGAGAGTTATGCGCATATTCTTAGAGTTATACATGTGCAATATGTGGACAATAATATGATTGACAACCTCTTTTTGGCCATCGGTTTGGGGGTGGAAAGTAGAAGATTTAGTGAGCCTGGTTTCCAATAGTGACCAAAGATGTGACCAAAATGTGTTGAGGAACTTGTTGTCCCAATCTGAGATGATGTTCTATGGTATCCCAAAGTGGACCCACACATGTTCGAAGAAGATCTTGGTAGTATCTGTCATTGTGATGCTCTTTTTGTAGGATGTGAGAATGGCCATCTTCGAAAACTAATAAACCAACAAAAATACACAATCATTTCCTTTCTTAGTGGATGGAAGGCTAGCCATGTAATCCATCGATATGGATTCCCAAGGGCTCTAGGGAGTAGGAAGAGGGGTGCATAAGACTTTCTTCTTGATGGTTCACTTGGAAATGGCACAGGTAGTATAAGATCTGATATGATTGTTGATGTCCTGTCAAATTTTTGGCCAATTAAAATGTTTATATAGAATGACAATGTCGTTTTATCCATGCCAAAATGTCCTACCATCCAAATGTAGTGAGCCTCCCAAATCATCTTCGCACACTCACTTGTGGGAACACAGAGGTGGCTTAGATGGCATAAATTTCCATCCTAAATGTGAAAATTGGTGGCATTCATGCATGTATCCAAGAGCTGATAGGTGGTGGTGAATTCAGGGTAATGTATTAGATCTTGTTCATGCGAAAGGATATTTTTTCCAAGTTGGCATATAGCTTGTGTTGTCACAGAGTGCTCAAAACCTGTTGAATATGATGCATGTGCTCCTCCCAAGTTTTGTTGAATATGAGGATGTCATCCAGATATACGATCAAAAAATCGTTGGTGAAGGGTTTCAATAAATCATCCATGAATCTCATGAAATTTGTTGGTTCATTTGTTAAGTCAAATGGCATGACTAGCCATTCGAAGAGACCTTCTTTAGATTTAAAATTTGTCTTCCATACATTAGTTGGTTCGATGGTAACATGATGGTAGACAAAATTTAGGTCATTCTTATTGAAGAAATTTCCCCCCTTCAGTTGGTCAAGAAGGTCATCAATTCAGGGAATTGGGTACCAGTTCCTGACTGTGATTTTTTTTAATGCTTTGTAATCAATGCAAAGCCTCCATGTCTCATATTTATTCTACACCAGTACAATTAGGCTTCCACAAGGGGAGGAGTTGGGTCGAATGTATCCTTTTTGAAGAAGCTCTTAGATCTGGTGCTTGATTTCGTCATTTTCCATCAGCGAGCAAAGATATACTAGTCCATTAGGAAAAGGTGCACCAAGGGTTAGATAAATTGTATGCTTGACTTGGTAGTGTGTCGATACCTCGATGGTTGAGGAGAAGATATCTCTGTACTCTTCCACAATTCCATCCAGTTTATTTTGCTACAAAGAGAGGCTCTGTGTAGAGGTCATGGATGTGGTGGTGACCTTCTGATTACTACGAGCATGGATAAAAAAGAATATGAACTTCTCGATCTATGAAATGACTGTAATGCATTGCTTAGAAGAGATTAAAGAAATAGAGGTAGGAGGCACTACCTTTGGCATCCTGTACAATTGTCTACCTAAAGTAGTAATAACATTGCAGGGTCTAGAATCATACAAATCATGTCACTTCCACAAATATGGCTAGCCTAAAATAACATCACAAACCTCAAGGGGATAAATATCACACAATACCTTGTCTTTGAGGGGCTTCATGTCGTAGGGCATACGACACTATTGGTTGACATCAAGATCTCTTTTTTGGCGAAGCTAGATGATGGTGTAGGGTTGTGGTTGCAGTATTATCGATAGATCCATCTGCTTGACGACCTCTACTGATATCAGGTTCTTCTTACTTCCACTATATAAAATGAAATGAAGTGGAGCCCCCTTTACTGACATCTATGAGTGAAAGAGGTGTTCCCCTTCCTATGGTTCTTATGGTTCGCTTGGCTAGAATTTGGTGGTAGCGATAGTGGCACTGGGTTTGGTATTGATAATATTCTTCCCACTTTCTAGATTTGATTGAGAGTTATAATCTGCCTCTAACTAGAAATATTTCATCTCGGACATGAGTGACTTCTTGGAGTGACATTATTCATTGTCCTAAGAGTGGCCATCTTTGATCTATCCCTTGTTTGGAGGGTTGTGACCTCCTTTTCCCTGCTTCCGCTATGAGGAATTTGCAGATCCAAACTCTCACCTCTTCTGCTTAAATCTATGCTCGATATTGATAACATATCTATAAGTCGCACCTAATGATTCGATGTCTATAAAATCCATTTATGTTTGAATGTATCTATGCAGGAAGTCGTAGTATTTGAGAAAAATATGTTTTTTATAGTCTCTGATACCCAATTTGGCATGCAGAGTATGGAAAATATTGGTGAAATATTGTATTGCTTGGTCCCTTTCTTGATACAACGTGATCCATCTTTTGTACTAGTCCTCGTAGCTTCTAACAGGGTAGTATTGTTATTTAATGTGAGATCGGAAGAGCG
>CBVK0100799136.1:0-10792 GCA_900067695.1 Picea abies | reverse complement strand
CCAACTCACTCAAAACAATTTTCTGGCAATTTTGGCAATTTACTATTTTAGCAGTTTTAACTTTTGGGGCCATTTTGAGAGACTAAATGAAGGTTTTTCAAAATCGAGATTCTCAATAATAGACGAATTCATGATTGATCACCCTGAATGAATCTACTTTATGATACCTTTCCAACATGCTATCATGCGCCTAAAACAAAGATCATATGCAAACATTATGACCCTGGGAAGTTGTTGTACCGACTTACCCAAACGGGGCCCACATGACTTTTGGTGCTTCGTCTCCTAGGGTTAGCTTTTTGGATTTCTAGGATTTTTGAAATTCCTATTTATTTTAAAAGGGCCTTTAGATCCTCATTTTAATGATATTCTTGGGAATGAGCATAGCTGTGACATCTCTTCTTAGAGATAAGCTGCCACCGTTTCAGCAGGTTTATTTTGCATTGCATTTTACAATTTTATCTTATTTTGTTATTGAATAGAAAACCAGCTTTATTGTATATCTATTATCATGTGTTAAGCATATTTTAATAATCTGTATTCATTTTGTTTTTCTCATAAAATATGGATGATGTTTATATATAGTCATTGGTGGTTGGATTTGACTCCATTAAATTTGTGTTGTCTAGTTGGCTCGATAGAAATGTTTGAACCGAGTGTCCATGTTTCAAACTTGTAGTCGATTTCTTGGTTGGATGGTGGTTGTTCGATACACCATTAAATTGTCTTTTACTAGTGGTTGACTCTTCAACCAACTGGATCATCGACTACTCGACCGACTAATGTAGATATATGGTCAATCACCCGACCGATTGTTTCTATGTGTAGGTCAGCTTCCTGACTGAATGATCTCAAGAGAAGGGTGATGAACCATATGAACTTGATTTTCCATCATGGTGTTTTATATGAACAATGGGGAGGATTGAGGGAAATCATCATAGGAGATGTGTTGAAAGGAAAAATATTTGTTAAAAAGATTAGGAAGAGTTATTTTCAAGTACAATAGATATTGAAGAAGTCATGGGAAAAGTATAAGGCTAGGCATAATCATCATACAATTGAGAAAAAATTCAAGGTTGGAGATAGAGTTTGGTTGAATTTGAACAAATAAATGTTGCCTGGTCTTATTGAGAAGATCAAGGCTCTATTGTATGGTCCTTTTGAATTATTGGAGATAGTGGGTGAAAATAACTACAAACTTAGACTACCTCCATATATGTCCATTTATTGAGTAATGAATGTGGAAATTTGAGACACTATGAGCCTTCCATGTTGGATCAAGAAACTAACTAGGTTCTACCTACCATAGAGGACTTATCACCAAACCCTCTTGAAGAGTTGACAAAATATATAGTTTTTCATAAGAAGTCTAGAACTACCAAATAAAGGAATCATGAGTTACTTTGGTATATAGGGTTTGATATCCTGATTAAACCAATGTTCAAATTCATTCCTTGTTGTTTACAACCTAACAAGCACAATATCTATGGTTCTTTGTTACAGTAACACTTTGTCTCATATTTCAATAGGAATGAGGGTTGGAACCTTGATATAATTAAAAAAAATCAATGATATTTCAACAAATAAATCTTGAGGGATTATCTACTTGGTATATGACTAGTGATTATGACCTAGCGCTAACCCAATTAGGAGATAAACTTATCATGTGACCCAATTCTAGATCGATGGTATTTTTCTAATCAAGTGATGAGATGGACGGTCCTCATCCTATTGCTACCCCAACAAGGTGGTTTGTTAATAACTCTATGAAACACAAATTAAATTTGAAATGAAACATAACATGATTGATCAACGCTCAAGATCAATTCACTTTTGGCTTTCCAGTTATCGTCTTGGAAACTACAAATGAAAAACTTCCCCACTGTAGATTATTCATTTAATTCATGACCCAATGGATTACACTTGGTGTCCTTGCTCAGTCAACGAGTAACATTGATTATTAATCCATATGTGATCAATGATCGACAATTAATTTTGATCTCTTGAGATTCTCTTGTAGAGTATGATCCAATGAGTGTAATACTTCTGATCCAAATCTAAAAATCAAAAATCAACCTCCTATACAATATCAAATTACAATTATGTGGACACATGATCCAATTAGATTATCAATTTTTAGGTGGATAAGTATGCCACACTTCATTCAAAGTAATTTCGAGGGAATTGAGGTGTACATCAATACTAGAGACGAAATTCAAACTCCAATTTTATTATTTCAACACCTGAAATCGAGATGGAATTGTATCAAAGTTCTCTATGTTCATTACACACAACCTCACACTCTCCAAATCTAATTCTGACCAATTACACTATTGATATAGATCAATGACATCTCACACGGATCTAACAACTAGATTGCACAAAAATATCAACAAATCCCCAAATCACTTACTATGTTTTAGAAATCCAAAAAAAATCATACTTATCACAACCAGGTTTGATCTAGATTCCTTCTAGAGGATCCTCAAACTAATTATTACAATTAAATACAAATTAAGGGGACCAAGCCCCTTTAATAAATAGTTTGACCTTCTTAGGGTCAGAATCATGAATTTCCGTTGATTCCACTACATCAGACTCTCATGGAACATAAATGTTCATGGAATATTTTCCATGAGGTATTTAAGATTCTTTCCATGCTTCTAGATATATACAACATTCATTGAGGTTTCATATTCCACAGGAATATCTTTCCACTTGACTAAGTACTCATAGTAATCATTATTCCTAGTCTTTTTAGCAATCTTTTGAGAAATAATTATTTCCATCTGCAACTCCTTCAATGTAGGTAGATTCGTAATCCATTGAACATATTCACTACCATCTCCATTCATTGCATTAGATTATATGTAAGGGTACAAGTCTACAACATTGAATATTGGATATATCCCAATATCTTATGGTAACTCTAGTTCACAGACATTTCTTGAAAATTTCCTTAGGATATTAAAGGGTCCCATTTTCTTCATCTTCATCTTGTGATATTCTCCTCTTGGGAATCTCTCTTTTCTCATATGTGCCAATACTTGGTCTCCAACTTCAAAGTTAACCTATCTTATTTTTTTGATCCTCCCTCTGCTTATACCTCTAATTGTTGTCTTGTATTTTCTACTTGACTTGTTCATGTAACCTCTTCATGTCTGCATCAAAATCTTATGCACTTTCACTCCTCAGTTCTTCTTTTCCCAAATTCACGAGTTCAAAACACCCCTTACATGCATTACATACACTATTTGGAATGGATTCTTGCATGTACTCATGTTAGGTGAGTCATTATAAGAAAGTTCATCTTGTGGTAAAACTTGGTCCCACTGAATCTTAGGTTCATTAAGTAAACTCCTCAGCAAGTTACCCAAACTTATATTTACTACTTTAGTCTTCCCATTAGTTTGAGGGTGATATGATAAACTAAATACAAATTTTATTCGAATCTTTCCCCATAAGGTTCTCAATAAATGTCCCATGAATTTAGTGTCTCTATATGAAACTATATTTTGAGGCAATCCATGTAGTCTCACAATCTCCTTAAAGAACATGTTTGGTACGTGTGTTGCATCACTATTTTTTTAATAGGGTATAAAGTGTGCCATCGTAGAAAATATATCTAAAAGAAAAAGGATTGAATCACTTCCCCTTTGTGTTCTAGGTAAACCTAAAACAAAGTCCATTCTTATAACATCCCATGGTATGTCTGTTATAGTAAATGGATGATACAAACATGCATTTTATTTTTTTTGTTGGCACATTGACAAATTATGAATTTTTCAACAAATGTATTCACATCATACCTCGTGCTTGTCCAAAAATAAGAATAAATGGATTGGGAAAACAACTTGTTATAACCAAAATGACCATCTAATCCTCCACTATGTTTTTCTTTTAGCAGATTTCCCCTCATTGAACAATTTGGTATTCACATATGACTTCCTTTGAACAACAATCCCTCATGTATCATTTACTCCATCCATTGACTCCTATATTCCATCACTGGATTTTCACATGCTTCATAGGCTCCTTTAAAGTTTGGATCTTCTCTGTACATATCTTTGATATGGTCAAATCCCAACATACTTGAAATTACTGCAAAATTAAACATCTCCTTCTCAAAGCATCTGGAACCTTGTTATCATTCCCACTAATATGTTTTATAAAAAAAGTAAATTTATGCATGAATTATACCCATTTGGCATGTTTTTGATTCAATTTCTCTTGCTTGGTTATGAATTGCAAAGCGTGGTTATCATAATATAAGATGAATTCTTTAGGCATAAGGTAATTCCTCCACTTCTTTAGGGCTTGTATTACTTCATAATACTCTTTTTCATAAGCTGAATGTTTCTTCTTGGAATCATTTAACTTCTCACTAAAATATGTAACAAGTTTATCTTCTTGACTCATAACAAAACCAATTGCTACCCCACTTGCATCACATCTAACTTGAAATGGTTTTTAAAAATCTGGTAAAATTAAAACTAGTTTCTCTGTAATTTTCTCCTTTAACAGTATGAATCCTTTTTCATCCTCTCTTGTCCAATTGAAAGAGTGATGCTCCTTCCTTATAGTATCTATTATAGGAGGAAAAATACTACTAAAATTTCTGATAAGCTTTCTCTAAAATCTTGCTATGCCCTTAAATCTTCTTACCTTAAAAAAATATTTTTCATAAGTCCATTCTTTTATAGTCCTTACTTTCTCTGGATCGATATCCAATACCTCTTGAGAAATCAAAAATCCCATGTACACTAGTTTTGTCTTCATAAAGGAACACTTCCTCAGATTTATTAAAACCTTTTTGTCTTGCAACCTCTTCAACACCAACTTCAAATATATCAAATGCTCTTATTTAGTTATTTTGTAAGCAACGATGTCATCTAAATAAACAATCACAAATTTTCCAATGATATCCTTAAGCACCTCTTTCATTAATCTCATGAATGTGTTGGGAACATTTGTCATTTAAAAGGCATGAAAAGCCATTCATACAGTCCCTCATCTGTATTGAAGGTTTTTTTACACTCATATCCTTCCCTCATTCGTATATGATGATATCCACTCTTTAAGTCTATCTTAGAAAAATAATTTTCTCCACTTGAACAATCCATTAAATCATTCATTATAGTAAAGGGAAATATGTACCTTATTTTTATCTTGTTGATTACTCTCGAGTTTGTACACATCCTCCAACCACCATCCTTATTTGGACTTAACACAATAGGTACTACACAAGGACTTAAACTCTCCTTGACCAAATCTTTGTCCAACAACTCCTGAATGTTCTTTTTAATTTATTCATTTTCTCTTCGTTTGAACCTGTAGGCAACTTTGCTTGGAAAAATAGCTCTTGGAATTAGATCAATATGATGAGTAATGCTTCTAATAGGAGGCAAAGTATTAGGAAATTCATCAAATACTATATCATCAAATTCATATAACAATTCTTGAACTTCAATAGCTAAATCATTTATAGTGGTAATAGTGAGAATTAGGCTCGACTTACCAACAACAACAAACTACATTTCTTCTTCCTTGTTGACCTCCTACAAAAGTTCCTTCCCTCTCATGATTATTACACTTGGACTAGCTTCCTCCTTATCTCCTTCATCTTTCAGTGGTAGAAGCACATGTTTGTTCCCATTGTTCTCAAGGGTGTATCTATTATTTCTCCCATCATGCAATCCTTTCCTATCATATTTCGATGGTCTCCCCAAAAATTATGATAAACATCCATGGGCATAACGTCACACCAAAATTCATCCTTATAACTACCAATTTGAATTTCTACTTTCTATTGTTCACTTACCAAAATTTGTTGTCCCTTTTGAAACAAAGACACCTTATATGAAGTAGGATGTGCCACTTTTTGTAGTCCTAATTTCTCCACCATTTTTGTAGAAACCAAATTATTTGTACTGCCACTATCAGTGACCACTTTTCATACCTTTCCACTTGATTTGATTTTGGTTCTGAATAAATTATTTCTTTGTGTTGGTTCATGGATTTATTTCTATGCTCTTTTAAAAACCCTATGCAACATGAGTGCTTATCCAATCTCAAGAGTCTCCTCTTTCACTGTTGGTTCTCATATATTTTCTTCAGCTTATGCAATGTGAAACCATATGGTGTTTGTTGATTTTTTTTAAGGACATTCCTAAGACATATGCCATGTTTTTCCACATGTATAAAACCTAATTATTTACCTTTGACTGTTCCTTTAGAGAATAGTCTCCTTCCCCTTGATTCTCCTTCTTTTGGTGATTGACTACTAGGGTTGCCTGCTTCTTATTTTGTATTATTTAATCTCCCTCTAGATGATCATTTTCATTTTGATAGCCATCTTCTTCTGGTTGTTTGACTCTATTTCCTGGACAATTTATCTTCTTATTTCAAGGATACTTGATAAGAATCTTCCACAGTCCTCAAAGGGAGTAAACTGATTTCATATTGTATTTCATACCTTATTCCATTGATATACCGGGAAACTTTCTCAACATCATCTTATACATGACCTGCTTTGATGTTTAGTTTGTATACATATTTAGTATACTCCTTCACTGACATACCTTTTTGTTTCAAATTCTGTAATTTCTTGAACATCTTCAACCGATAGTCCTTTGGCATGAATTTGGCCTTAAATGTGGCTACCAATCTATCCCATATCTTAATACTATGTTTTTATTTCCTTCTTTTGTCATCCTATAACTCATCCCACCATAAGGTTGCATGTATTTTTAGCCTAGTTACAACATTCTTGACTTTCGTCTCTTCATATATGTCCTCATAGTCCAAACATTTGTCCATTGTATTGATCCAATCAAGAAATTATTCAACATTCAAGTTCCCCTCATACATTGGAACTTCCATTTTAGGTCTGCCTCCTACCTTTGTAACCAGCCTTAACAAATGCTCCTTAGCTGTTTCACATCCAAGGGATTTTCCTCCTTCACTAGAGCTTGTGTCCTCAACCTCACTAACATATTTTATGTTAGGTTCTCTCCTCTGAGTTGATTCCATGGCTTTCATCCTAGCCTAAACTATCCTTAGTTCATTCTACAACTCTATAAAAACAACATTTGTTGGCATACCTCTTCTCCCGTGATGCATGGCTACTAGATATAATAATCAAGAGGCTTTGATACCGCTCGATACACCAATTGAACCAATGTTCAAATTTGTTCCTTGTTGTTTTCAACCTAACAACCACAGTCTCTTTGGTTCTTTGTTGTAGTAATACTCTATATCAGATTTCAATAGGACTAAGGGTTGGAACCATGATATAATTAAAAACAAAGAAAGGAAATTTCAATAGGTAAAGCCTAAGGCCCTAACACCTTGGTATATGACCAATGATTATGACCTAGTGCTAACCAAAATTAGGCACTAAACTTATCTCGTGCCCCACTATTGGATCGATGGTACTATTCTAATCAAGCGATGATATGGATAATATTCATGATCTCACTACCCCAATAAGGTGGTTTGTTAATAAATCAATGAAACACAAATAAAATTTGAAATGACACGTAACCCAATTGATCAACGCTTTAGATCTATTCACATTTGGATTTCCAATTAACGTCTTGGAAACTAAAAATGTGAAATGACTTCCCCACCGTAGATTCTTCACTTAATTCATGACCTAATGGATTACACTTGGTCTCCCTGATCAGAAAACAAGTAACACTGCTCATTGATCTAGATGTGATCAACGATCAAAATTAATATCAATCTCTTTATATTCTCCTATAGAGTATGACCCAACGACTCTAATACTTCTACTCCAAATATAACGATCAAAATTCAACCTCCTGCACAATATTAAATTACATTGATGTGGATGTAAGATCCAATTAAAGTATCACTTTGCAGGTGGAGAGGTATGCCACACTTAATTCAAAGTAATTTTAGGTATTGAGTTGTACATCAATACCAGAGATAAAATTCAAACTTTGATTTTATTATTTCAACACCAGAATTGAAGATGGAATTGTCTCAAAGTTATCTATGTTCATTACACACAACCTCACACTCTCCAACTCTAATTTTGAACAATTACACTATTTATATAGCTCAATGAGCTCATGTATGGATCTAACAGCCATATCCCAAACAAATGTCAACAAATCTCCAAATCACTCACTATGTTCTAAAAATGAGGAACATAATCATACTTATCACAACCAGGTTCGATCTGGATTCCTTCTAGAGGCTACTCGAACTAATTATTACAATTAAAATAAAAATTAATGGGACCAACCCCCTTTAGTAAATATTTTTACCTTCTTAAGTCTAGAATCATGAATTTCCTTTTATGCCCCTACATCAAGGTTGAATGGACAATGTGTAGGCAAGGCCAAATGGTACTCCAAGAAGAAGGTAGAGGAAAAATTGCCTCCCCTCATTCAATAAAATATTTTTGGATTAAAAATATATCTAAATAATGATGAATGATCCATAATGGATCATTATATAATTTTTCATCTATCTTGGTACTTTCATGTTGGAACAACTGGAGGAATTGACTTGCAGGACCCATTTTAGGGGTAGGTCCGAGTTTGGTAATTTGGGGTCTAGAACCTTATAGATATATTTTGAGGAATAAATTAGGACATTTAGGGTCAAAACTTAGTCAATGTATCTCCCAAAACCTCAATGTTTTTATACACACTAAAATCTTTCAAATGATGCAAAAATAGCCTCATTTAGAGTTTGTATGTGGAAGTTATGCCTTGCACAGGTTGACCTACCTTGTTGACCACCATGGTATTAAATGGATGCCACATCATCCTTCATTACTCACACATGTGGGTCTATTCTCATGTGGAAATTAAATAATATTCTAGAGGGTCCAAAATTTTAACACTGATTGAGGCTGAGGCATGAAAATCCCAATTGTAACCCTAGACAAATATCAACCTATGTCAAGTACTAGGATGATAGGAAGAGAAGGGGTTACATTATTTTTGTATTTTTATTATTCTATAGTTAACAAGAGCATCTATAAATAGATTATTGAAATGAAATAAAGGATGCATCAAATTTTGTAGCAAGCATTCATGCTATAATGTCCAAGGAATCTTTAAAGAAAGTGTGCCTTTCTTTATACTTACATTTTCTAATGAAAAAAAAAAAGAAAAAAAAAAAAGATCATATCCTAGGCCTGAAATTTTCCTTGGGATTTTCCCTATTGGGTTTCCTAGGTCACATATTTCATTTATTTTTTGTGATAGTCTATTCATTTTATTGATCTTTAATTTTGGTTTCAATTATTTCAATAAATTTTAGCACTAACCTAGCAATAATAAATCTAACATCTATGGTAATAATATGCATGATAAAATATTTTAGTACAATATAGGACATGGTGTGATGAACTATTCCAATGGAATGTCCATGATAGTTTACAGATCGGTGGTAACCCCTAAAAAATGAACCAACTCATAACAATGGTTGAAAATGTATTTTAGTGTTAAGGATATTATAAAAAAAAGGAGTAAATGCTATCACTAAAGGGTTTTTATGGAATGAAGTCAGTGGATGTGACACTAAAATGTGGATGATATGAGTACATAAAGGCATTTTCACAAAATGGTTTGGACATATTTTTCCAAAATTTATTTAGTTTTCTTTTTTTTTTAAATATATTCATGATGTTAAAAGTAAAAGAACTCATTTAATAATTCATCACACAAAATGGTCATATGGGACAATAAACTTATATTTTGTACATTAGTTTTCAGAAACATAAGTAAGAATTTATGATAACTATATCTAGTAATGTCAGAATAGGTCTCCAATTATATACTTGTCCTATTCAACAAAGTCGAGTTCCCTTTCCTCTACATCAAGTACTAGTTTTGTTGAAAAATTTATTGGCAACCATCTACTTCCTGCTTAAATAATTTCCTTAGTAAACCCTCTTGTACCTCTAACTATTTCATCTTGAAACATTGATTCCAAGTATATGATATGCACATTTGACCTATCGACAATTTTATAGTATGATAGACATTATAGGAGCAAGTGTCCCTCATTTTCTACCTCCCTATTTTCACATACTATTTATAAATTTTCCTTATAATGCTCCTTTAGTTGTTATCATGTATTTTTTTCACATATCTAACTATATAGGATCATTGATATCTATGTCGTTACCATTTTTCATGCCATCAGATGTTAAGATCGATGTGGTTTTGTACTTTTATGGCGCAAACCCCCTTCCCTCCAAAGGGATGCTTGACCTCCCGGTCTTGGATCATTTGAAATACTGAGTCAGAGCAACTCCTTGGGTCCCTGTGGGCATCTAAAATAACTCTACCCACACTCACAAGTCTCTTCCGCAAGTGACCATGATCTAAAAATGATAAAGGCTTGTATTGTTGAAAATATTTGCAAAATTTTATTTAAGTGTGCTTATGCAAAAGGATCAATTTGCAAACCCAAATTTCGGAGAAAAATACATATTCAAGATGCAAATAATATCTAGCAAATACAGTGAATAGTAAACACATAACACAACAAATGATAAAGGAGTTCGCCTCTCTCTTGGGCTACATCTCCTGGTCTAGCTTCCAAAGGATCTTTTATATTATTTTATCAAAGTGCTAAAATATGTGCTTTACAATCCTCAAAATGCCAAATAGATGGCTCCAATGGCTTCATGACATCCAAAAACCCCTAGCTGGGTTTTTTCGGCACCTAATTTGGCCAAAAAATGAAGAAGATAGGCTTCCTGGAAGTTCCCCTTCAAACTTGTTGTCTCTGGATCCCCAAA
>CBVK0100799135.1:0-10792 GCA_900067695.1 Picea abies | reverse complement strand
CATCTTCTCTTTTGATGTAGCATTTGCTTCCAAAAACTCTGAAGTGCTTCACATTTGCTGGTCTTCCTTTCCATAGCTCGTATGGAGTTTAATCAGTGTTGTTTCTGAGCATTACTCTGTTTTGAATGTGAATTGTTGTATGCACTGCCTGTGTCTAAAAAATATCTGTCAACTTTGAATCCATTATCATTGTTCGAGCCATTTCTTGTACTGTCTTATTTTTTCTTTCAACAACTCCATTCTGTTGAGGTGTCCTAGCGACGAAGAATTGTCTTTTTATTCCATGATTGTTGCAGTAGTCCATAAATTCCTTTGAGGTGAATTCTCCTCCATTATCCGATCTTAAGCGTTTGATTCTTGAATCCATCTCATTTTCAACCATTTCCTTGTAGATCTTGAAATTTTCAAAAGCTTCTGATTTGTTCTTGAGAAAGCAAACTGCAATCATTCTTGTATAATCATTAACTAATAACATAAAGTATCTCTCACCTTTTAAGCCTTTTGTTGTAGTTGGTCCAAGTAGATCAGTATGCACAATTTCCAATGGTTTTGTTGTTGAATATTCCTTGATTTGAACCTGGTCTTTGTTTGCTTTCCTTGTTGGCAATGCTTGCATAAATTGTTGGTTGGTTTCATGATCTGAAGCATTTATCTAACTGCTTCTCTTTTGCTGACTTTGACAAGGTTATCAAAATGCATGTGACCTATTCTTCTGTGCCATAGCCAACTTTCATCTTCCTTTCCTAGACAACACTTTTCATTTCCAATTTCACTTAACACATATATGTTGCTTGAAGTTCTTGCAGCTGTAGCGACCAATTTCCCCGAACCTTCTTTTCTTATATCACACTTTTGTGAATCGAAAGTAACTTTATGACCTTGGTCACACATTTGACTCACATTTAAAAGATTATGTTTCATATCTTCTACTAGTGGAACATTTTCTGTCTTTTCATTCTTATTCCCAATTCGGACTGTGCCTTTTTCAATGATTTTGGATGAATCATCATTTCCAAAGGAGACTGATCCATCTATTTCCTCTCGTAATGTAAGAAACTTGTCTCTATCACCTTTCATGTGTTTTGAACATCCACTGTCAACATACCAACCACGTTTCTTCTGTTTAACTTGTAGAGCGACTGTGCATTCTTCATTGCTATACTGATCTTGCTTTCTTATCCATGTCATTTTCTGAAATTCTTGTTTGTGACTCTGTTGAGGTTCTTTAGGAGGGACTGTCATTCTGCAATTTTTGGCCATGGTTACATTTGTAACATTCCACTTCAGTGCTCAAGGATTCAAACCTGTTGTAACTTCTTCTTTGTGTTTCACTGGGTCTTCTTGAATAACCCCTTTGTGTATGGCTCTCAAAGTAGTTAGTGTTCCTGTTGTTAGCTCTGCAATTTATAGCTTTATGTCCAAAATTATTATAAACATAACATAAACCAAAAAATATAGTTTGATACCTGGTAGTTGAAGATCTTATGAAAGGAGGTGCTCTTATGAATCCTTCTTCTTCTTGAGGCCTATCTATCTGTTGTTGATTCTGAAATCTGAATCTTCTCGGTGGAAGAGTGTCCCTGTAATCTTCCTTGTATATATTTTTATCCCCTTTAATTGTTTCTGCATAACTTTTTGGATTTGTTTCTTGCTCTGTTGTTTTGGAGCTTGATCGCTTTTCTGTTTGATTGTATCCAAGTCCGGACTTGTCAAGATAAGATTTTTGACTGCTAATAATGTCATCCAAAACTTTTGAGCTATTTTGCATATTTTTCTTTTGGATATCCTTTCTTAGTGTGACAATCTCTGCTTCCAGGTTTCCAATGATCTCATCCTTTCCTTCTAGTTGTTCTTTGAGTGCTTCTTCAATTATTTTATCTTCTTCTATTTGAAATTTCAATTTTGTAATCATTTGTTCTAGTTCTTGAGTGTCTTTTTTCTTATCTAGTTCTGCTTGTAGTTTCTTATTTTTCTTCTTTTCTCTTCTGATAACTTCTATGACACTCATTAATTCTTCTCGGAAGTCAACTTCTCTCTCTTCAATTTCTTCTTCATATGCTTCTTCATATTCTTCTTCGGAGTCTTCTTTATCAAATTCTTCTACTGCCATGATTAGAACTCTCCCTGTTTCCTTGTCACTAACTTCATCTTTATCCGATGATGAGATGTCTTCTTTGGTGCAAAATTTTTCTTGAAAACTTTCTTTGTAGTTCTTTTACCTTTATATGTTTGTCTGTCTTTTGAGTAACCTTCATTATTTCTATTTTTCTTATGAGGACATTTGTTAGCAAAATGACCAATACCATCACAATTAAAACAAATTAAAGGAAGCTTACCTCTGTACCTACCATTGGTTCCCTTGTTCAGTCTTTTGACAGAGTTGGCCACTTCTTCATCATCTTCCGAGACGTCGTTGCTACTGCTATATTCTTCTTGTTTCTTTTTCTTTTTCTTTGATCTTTTAGATTCTTTGAAGGTTGCTTCTTTTACATCTAGATTTTTCTGTTCAGTTCTCATCTCATATGCTGTGAAGATTTCATGCAGTTCATCCAAGCTTATTGAGTTTAGATCCGATCTTTCTTCTAGTGTTGATATCTTAGGGTTGAATCTCATAGGAAAAGATCTTAGTACCTTTTGAACAATTACAAATTCTTCGATTTCTTCTCTCAATAATATGATTGCATTCACTGTTTCATCGACTCGTAGGAAGTAGGCTGCAATATCTTCATCTTCTTTCATTTTTAGTTGTTCGAACTGACCTCTGTAAGTTTGAAGCTTTGTTGTTTTGACTTTTGAATCTCCTTCATAAATATTTCGAAGCTTGTCCCAAATCTCTTTAGCAGATTTACAATGTGCAACTTTGGTGAATACCGTATCACTGAGACCATTCAAAAGTGCATTTATGGCTTTGGAATTATTCTCACCGAGTTTCACTGCTTTTTCATTTGTTGGTGGAATTGTTGGTGCTGTGTATCCATCTACAATTGATTGCCAAACTTGAAATCCTTGTGCCTGTATATATGTCTTCATTCTTATGCTTCAAAAAACATACTTCTGTCCATCAAACTGTGGTATTCCATTTTTATATGAGTTGGTACTCTCCATGATCTACCTTTCAGTGGTTAAATTGATTTCTGAAGGAACCTGCTTTGATACCAATTGTTGGATTACTAAGAAGGGGGTGAATCAGTAATAACATAATTATAATCATTTTTCTTCAAATGTTATATCAATGTAGAATTATTATCCAATAATGAGAAGTAATAAATAAACAATCACACATATACCCAGTACACCAGTTGTTTGCACCCAATTCGTCACTTGGTGAGCAAATAAAGGGTGCTTACATGCCCAGTTGGGCTCTGCTAGGCATGACAGCTGTAGAGTAAAAGGTTAGAAAGAGAAACAACAAAACTATAAACAAGAAATAAGTTAAAACAAAATAAAACTATGAGCATATGAAAAATAAATAACAAAGACAACAAGACCAATATCACCAATGTTTTGAGCTGGTCTATTGATGAAATCCAAAGCACTATGAAGAAAGGGAACTGTGGTTCCTTCTTCCTCCAAAGGAAGGCTCTTGAGACCCTCACAAACTTGCTCTCCTTACAATGAAAAAGATGAAAATGGTGGTGAAAGAACTCCAAGCATATCTATTCAAGAGGGGTGAATAGCTCAATGAAATGGTGCTAATTATGTTATTGCCAAAGAATGAGTCCTTAGCAATCTTAGCAGCATAACAATACATGCAATTCCTTGAGAAAATGATGGTTCTTCATGGGTTTTTATAGCATGGCATTGGGTGATTATGTAACCTCTTTGGAGTGTGAAAAGGGGCTCTTTAGGGCTCAATTAGGTCTTTGACCAGCCTACCATGCGGATTCAGCTCAGATTTGATGTCAAATCGGCTTGGGAGCTGATCCATTAGTGGTTGGGAGGCCGACCAATTTCAATAAATGCGTCGTTTAGTAGGTGCGTGGGTTTTTCGCCCCACAGCCCCGCATTGTGCACTTATGCGCTCATTGTACGTTGTTGTTACGTGCATGTGCGCGCGAACCCAGATTCTGTAAAGCGCCCTTCAATTTTTGGTTACTTTGTATAGTTTTTTACCCTTTTGCAATGCTGTGAATGTGATTCAGTGCCATGAATAGCTTCATTCCTGTTTTGACGATGCGGAGTTCTTGTCGCCATGTGCGGACGAAATTTCAGTGATAACAGATGCCCCCTGATGGATGAGGTTAGGAGCATACGTATAGCCGAAATCCATCAATTTTTCTTTGACTGAGAATGGTGTTGTAAGGGAGAGCAAGAGTGGGACCGTGTAGAGCAATCCTTTGGAGAAGAAAGGAACCTATAGAACCCGACCTTCCACAAGGTGCGTAATAATATACAACTGTGTACAAACGAGGCGGGCATGCCCCATGCTCGTATTATGTAACTCTGAAAAAAGATGACGGAAATGTTAGTGTAGACAACTGCAGCGCCCTCGGGGGCGGTAATGATAAAGGCAGAAGACAATTCTGCAAAGGAACATATTTTGAACAATAGGCAATGATCGTGGTAATAAACAATGACGATGATGCGGGCATTGATGGCCCTACCAAGTTCAGAGGTATTCGGCAACTGATAATAAAAAAATGCAATAGTCGCAAAGTAAGACCCACCGCAACATGAGAAAGTGTTGGCGTCGAATGTTATGGGGGCCAACGACATCAGGGAGCAATGGTGTTTCCCCCTGTGTCGTCCGAGATCTCTCATTAAATGGCAAATGAGAATCAAGATACTGTCGCCCTTCTGGAAAATTGTGCTGATGTCGACAAAAGGGGGACACGACTCCCAGAAGCAAAAGGGCTCCAGGGAATCTACTGAGGTGAGGAAATGACAAAGGTACATGGATGAAGTCAAGAAGTGGGAAGACTCAAGACTTCCCTTGGCTGGAGAATGTATGAGACAAACAGTGGTCGCAACCGTGTGACAAGGTCGAGTGTCAGGGGGACGCCAAGACCGAGGATAAGTTGTGCCAGAGGCAGGGCAAGGTGAACAAATTCAGAGGGTAAAGGTAAGTGACCTGGGTAGTACTCTGAAGATATAGACGATGCCGACGAGGGTAAATGAGAAGTAATGCTCCAACCAAGGGTGACATGGGTTGCGTGTAGAAAAAAGGAAAGAAGGTCGCCAACAGTGATGACACAAGCAAATAACTGGAAATAAAGGCGTTTGTACAATAAATAATGAATAACTTGGGAAAAATGTACAAATACAGAAATGGGTGCCCCAGTGTGAAATGAGTGCCCCAGGGAGGGCAGAAATTTCTTGGAAAACTGATGAAGGGTGGGGGGCCCATTGGTGAGTTTCTGTACGAGGTAGGTGAAATGAAGATAGGTTCGCAGATGGGCAAACTGATGGTGGATGAAATGGTGGGTTCGCGATCCTGCGGAGGTGCAAGTAAAAAAAAAAATCATAACCATAACGCGATGACCTGGGAGTCCATATGGGAAGCTAGAAAAATGAGGAGAAGAAGTATGTGGTTGATGTGCAACATGATGAAAGACTACCAGGATTCCCATCCCTAAAGGGTAATGAAGAACAACATGAGTGTCAAAAGTGCAACAAGGTGCTATGAATGGGACAACTCATGTGGGTAAGAAAACTACCGGGTACCAGTACCAAAAATGCAAATGGAGGTGTGAGTACTGCAGAGCCAGAAATGGGTATCCTAAAGGCCAATATCAGAGGGTGTGACTGGAAATGTAAATGCAATACAGCGGGAGAGACTACATGCCAGTGCCGAGTATATACCTGAAGGAATGATGTGGAGAGAGTATGATCAAGTACCTGCACATAGAACAACCAAATACCCAAAGTGAACAATATCTGAAGAGAATCAAATATATGAGCATGTATTAGATAAATGTGGCAATGCACGTGCGTACCTGACCATGATATGAAAAAAAAGGTGCCCCGGGGGCTCGGGATGAAAAGTGGCCCAGGGACAGCTATGATGTAGGTGGCGGGATGTTGATCCTGTGGCTAAAGACGGCTCAAAAAATGGACGTTGTGGGCTCCCGGAATAGTGAGTGGAAGTTTGGCAAAAGGCCTGTATATAGCTGTAGGGCCCACCAGGGAGTGCATCCCAGGGAGAGTCTGGGCCTTGTAGCTCTTCCAGTATTTCTTCGTCGCATTGGAAACGAAAAGAATATAATGGATCGTGAGGAGTAAGCTCAGTGACAGTGTGGTTGCCCCTTGCTGAAGAAACAGAGGGGGTAATGCTAGGAGAGGGTGAGGGTTCACTCGACATAAACCATATATTGAGGTACTGAGGGGTACCCGTGGTGGTGGGATGGAGAGTCTCCATAGAGGAATGGGCAGGAGAGTTGGGTGGGTTGCGGGGTAAATCCTTAGATATGTCATCTAAGAACCATGGAGGCATAGGGAGGGCCTCGGGCTCGGGAGAAATGACGTGTAGATCTGCCAGTGGCGAAGTAAGGTCAATTACTGCCTTTGCGGGTCGGTGCAGCAGGGCCAACTGACGTTGCCTATATTTTATGATCATAGGACATTGGTAGGTAAAATGAGCCAATGAATCGCAAAGAGAGCAAGGGCATCTCATGTGTTCATTGACTGAAGTGGTGACATAGCAAATGTCAGTGATTTTTGTTGTGGAGGACGTGGCAGGGCGTGGGTTGTTCTGAAAGTCTTGGCTTATGATAGCTAATGCCTGCCGGAAACGAGGCAGTGCTGGACAATGATGGGTGTAATGGCCATACTCAGAACAGATGGCACACGCGAATTTGGTCCTCAACCCTTTACTATTGGAAGGTTGAGTGGTAGCAGTAGTAATGGGTGGTGTGGGGGTTGGATTGGGGGGAATCAAATTCCGTAATTCCGGTAGTGATGGGTAGTTGTTGGTTTGGTGACCCTCTTTGTCACACAATGCACAAGGTGGTGAGATGCGCGGAGGAAGTGGAGCGGTGGGCTCCTTCTTCTTTCTCCTGCCCCCATCGGTAGCAGGGGGGGTAGGGAGTATGGGGGTAGTGGGGGTAGTGGGGGTGAGGACAGGAATCATCATGGGGAGTCCTTCCTATGGGCGAGGGACCATCTCAGGTGGATGTAAGTACCACATTGGGATTGTTAGTACCATATTGGGTAGTGTGAGAGTTGCGGCGACCTGGAAAGCTTCTATACCGGGTGGGGGGTAAAAGAAGGGAATTTAAGTGAGGGGTTGAGGAACTGTCTCCCAAATGGGACTAGGCCCTTGAGAGGATGTGGATTCGTGGACCGTAGGGGTCGATGAGTGCGCAGGAGGCTCCTGTAGGAGTGATGTTGCGACTGTTGAGACGTCAGGAATGACTGAAGCCTCCTGAGGAGGACGAGCATCCTCCTGGTGAGTTTCGTTAGATGAGATGACGCATACTTGACTAGGGGGAAGGAGTGGTGGTGCTCCATGGTATGTCCCTAACAATGATTGATCTTTGAAAATCCCAGGACCCATCTCTACTAGTGGATATGCATCTTTGTTGGTGTGAAGGAGAGGAAGAATGTTATCGAGATTGACAGATGGGTTAGGCTCATAATGCGAGACTTGGTCGATGGTCACAATATTTCCATTGTGGGGGAACATGATTGTCTGAAAGACGGAAAAGGCCACTGCCTTCATAGCATACATGTAGCTACGTCCGAGCAAGATATTGTAATCGAGCTGAGCGTCGATAACTTCAATGTCAATGAGAATAGTTTTTCCCCCGAGTTCCACAGGGACATTTTGGAAGAGCCCTTCAGGAGATGATGGTCGTCCATCATAAGCTCGTAATGTGATGGCGGAGGGTATGAGTTCTGGGGAACCGAGTTTCTGCCATACTGTTTTGGACATGATGCAGGTAGATGCCTCTTCATCGATGATACACCGATGGACGGTGATGTTCCGTATTTTTACTGGTATTTGAATAGCAATTGCGGGGGGAAGACGCGGTTCGCAGCTATCAAGGTCAAAGGTGATGAGTCGAGTATCGGCGGGGTCAACTGCCCCCAAGGCAGAAAGTAGTGATTTCCGCTGAGTGGGACAAGTCTGGAGTACTTCCAAAATTGACATGGCAGCCGGGGATTGTGCCAAGTCGTCTACCAAGCTATAGTTATGAGTGGCCCTAGCTTGTGGGTTGTGAACATTCCTACGCAAGGGAATGCGAGGGATGCGTAATGGTGGTTCGGCGGAAGGGCGTGGGATTACCAACGGAGGTCCCGTCAAGGTAGGGTTGGTCTCTGGAGATATAGGAGTAGACTCAGCTGTTGTAGGATACTGACGATTGCGTGTTTTCCGAAGGATTTCTTCCTCACTGGTGAGGAGAATCGTTCGGTCTGCTGGAGTGTTGGGATTGTGGTATTGGCCCACCTGAGGTGGGGGACGCTGTGTGTCCTGTTAGGTGTTTATAATGCCTTGATGTGGGATAGTATTTTGCAGCACGGCAGGAGGGGGTTGTTGCGCATATTGTTGTTGTGCTTGTTGCGGGGCAGGTTACGTAGGAGAAGGAGGGAGGCTTCCAGAGTCTTTCAACCTTTTGAAATCAGTGATCTGGGGGCAATGGTGAGTGTAGTGACCAAACACGCCACAAAGAGCACAAGGGTGGATGGTTTTAACAGTATTCCGCCCTTGGCATTTGTTGTTATTTCCCCCTTGGGGGTTTTGGTTCCCTTGGTTCTGGTTGCCCCCAGTGGGTTGATGCTGTGGGGGTTGATTCTCGCCTTGACCAGGATTGTTGTTATTCCTGTTCCGTCCTTTCCTCTTAGTGTTGTTTGAGGGATGATTTGGATTGGCTGTGTTCAACTGTTCAAAATTTTGATATTGTTGAGCAACAGAGGGTTGAAAAAAATTTACCCCCATATGAGGATGTGGGGGAGCCATGGGTTGTGGAGGACCAGGAAAGGGAAAGTAGGGATTCTGTGGTGGTGCCGCTCCATAAGGTACATAGGAAGGCGCAGTGCTTTCACTAGTACTATAAGCTGATGTGGAGGGAGTACCATTGGTGGTTGAAGGAGGTTGATGTATGGGGGGTGCTGGTGGTGGTCCACTAGTGGGTGGAGGTATAGCAACAAGATACGGTGGTTGATAAGGGGGTGGGGGGTAATAAGAAGTGCCCCCATATGCTGGTGGGTACTGAGGCGTTCCATACATCGGTGGTGGTTGGGTTTGGGGACCATGGTGTGTGGTGGCACCTATTAGTCTGTCTGCTGAGTGAGACATTCCAGGTTTGTCTTGACCAAATGGTACATGTTTCGGAAGATCAGGAAGTACCGTGTGTAAGTACCCGGACTACGCGTAAATGAGATCATATTGTTGGGCTTTACTGATGGCTTCTTCTTCAGATTGTGGGAAGGTGGAAGCTACATCCTTATCAAGGAGAGCGACAAGTGATCTAAGAAACCAGTCAAGACATTGTTGTTTGGTGGTTTCTTCTTTACACAAACTACGTCACCTACGCCACTCATGAATGTGGTCAGCGATGTGGGTGGCTGAGGACTGTTTGAAGTTAGACAGTAGTTCTAAACCATTATCATGGCGGATGGGTAATTGGAAGAAAGTTAAGAAGGCTTTGTCCAAGGATTCAAAGGTCATGTGGGACCCTGATTTTTCTTCGACATACCATTTGGTTGATGGGTCGGTAAGTGTGCATTGAAAGAGTCGCAATCTGACGGAATCATCCATAATGCTATTGAAAGAACACCATAGATGAAAGGTCATGACATGATTGGCGGGGTCATCCCCTACCTTCCCTTCAAACTTTGGTATGTCTGAAGGAAGTTTGGTTGGCATTGCAGGCCATTTGGCGTCATGCAATATAGGATCATTGGTGAGCTTGGTGAGATTCAGAATGTTGAGAGAGGCCAAGTATGGCATCTGTAGTGGAGGTGTAGGGTTAGCTCCAGCCATGGTGTGTTGTGAACCTGACCCTTGATGGGGGCTAGGTGGGTTGGTGCTCCCTCCTTGAGAGGAAGTGGGTCCTCCGCTTCCGTGCAAAGGAGAGCGAGTGAAAGTATGTCCTTGGGAATTGGACCCAAGTAAGGTAGAACCAAACAAAGTTGATCCTAAGATGGTAGCACTCACAGGAGTGTGTGAAGGAGGTACCGATGAGCGGATACGACCAGATACTCCCCCTAAGATAGGAGGAAGGTTGAGTAAGCGTCGTGAACGACGGGGGTTCTATGGTTCCCCTATGATGTTAGACTAGTTGTGTGAATGTGTGCAATAAGTGGTGAGAGAAATATAGTAACAAGAGCCTTTTGCTGTGGTTGTTTTACACAATATATATCAAAGTCAAACTGTAATCAGATGTGCATCATACATAAATGACAAAGAAGCATAGATGTGGGTAAGATGGTTTTTTCCACGTGGGGGAATCAAAAGAAAGCAAATGCTCGTGTCCTAGAAGACGTAACGTCCTTCCTCTCAAATAGCACTGGACCTTCCAATAGCTCTCAACAGTGGGGTCTGAAGTCACCGAAAGAGACACTAGTGAAGGATGAAATAACTGGTTATAATGAGGGGTAGAGGGGGAAATATCCCGAAAGAGCTGGCGATACTTCTCAATAGCCACACAAAATCCAATCAAGGTGCGATTGCAGCCCATAACCGCCACCTGGGTAGATGTCCTAAAGTTGGTCACTAAGTACCTCGGTCCAAATGCGACATTTAGATTTTCGGCCTAAGAAATGGGTCACGGGCTGGATCCCGTCCAAGAGGTGGGTGCCTCAAGGGGGGACGCACAGAACAACCGGACCTCGGCCTTCGACCCTTCAC
>CBVK0100799134.1:0-10793 GCA_900067695.1 Picea abies | reverse complement strand
ATAAGGGTCTAGTTAATAATTACTAAATAGGTGGGACCCCCTTGTGACTCTCATCATTCTCTTGTCAATCATCAAATATAAAATACAAAAATTATCAATTGGATCATATAACACCCTCATATCTCCCATGGATATCATTTAAAATGAATATTTAAATATCAACAAAATTTAAGGACATATCCCAAGAAAACAATATATCCATTTTATCCACAAAAATATCCAAGATAAAGCTTGTTGTCCAAAATAAGTTGAAAATTATTAACACTTTCTTCATCACTGAAAATTATAAAAAAAAAACATTTAAAACCCATATTTGTTGCTTTGCAAGGCATATTTCCTCTTCTCACTATTGTCTCCAACTAAATTTTATTGGGTATCCCTTGGTTGGTTAGACCCTTGGGGCTGTATGGAATCGATCACATGGGAGAAATCATATTTTAGGTGGATATGTGGAGACACAGACTTAGAAGATTCTATGGATGGACTAGAGGGGGAGGTCACTCTTTTCCTTTGTCTTGCATAGGTTGTGGGATATCGATTTTAATATTTTGTTGGAGTGCAAGGATTGTACTGGCGAAACAATAGGAGAAATTTTAACATTGGTATTAACTAGTGGTGGTAAATGTAAGGACACAGGTGTCCAACCTCGGTGGTGGGAGACAGGCTCATGGACAATTTCTTGCCAATCACCATTAGCGAGGACTTCGGGTTGCATTGACACATGTGGAGGAACAATAATACCGAGAAAATTCTAAGGAGGTTGAAATGGGGGTCTGTGAGGTCGGGGATGCAATATACTATGGTCAACCAAATTGAAAAACCCATATTGAAACAATTGGTTTAAATTTTTTGGATCAACATTGAAGTGAATAGAAAACCAAGGCCTTCTATGGCCTCGCTGCCAATTACCTCTACCTCTATTATTTCGTCCATTATTGCCTCTTCTGAAAAAACTCATCCTGTAGAAATATTTAACCAATCATGAAATTTTTTTAATAACCCATACATGAAACTCTACTTAAATAAATCAAGATTTGGCTCTATTATTTACTACATGACGCAAGCAATCCATCCATAAAAAAAAATGCCATTTATTAATTTCCACATGAACAGGGAATTGATAGGGTCATTGGGAGTATGGAGGGTTTGTATTTAGCAAAATGATATCATGGAGGGGGAAAATTCACGAATATTGTTCAGGAAATCAATAAAACAATCAAACTGTGTATACAACCAACTCCCAAAATACCAATCATCACTTAACTTACACATCATCTTTTTCTTTTCCACACTGACTTTTCTTTAAAAATGAGTAACAATAGAACAAGGAATGAAAAATGCAATTGGGATAATGAGGGGAGTGTATTTTGTGTAAAATTGTATAATGGAAAGGACTCCCATGGATAATGTTTTATTAATATATCAATCAATGTCATTTCCAACATCAAAATTTAAACTTTTTCACTGTTTCAAAATTGAAATTCAACACTTTGTTTCCAAAATTCCAGAACTGATATTTCAGAAATTCAACACTTTGTTTCCAAAATTCCAGAACTGATATTTCACTTCCAGGCTGTTCTTTTTCATCTAGACATTGTATTGTAGAGGAATCATTTCATATCCCTTTTCTCAATAAACATTCAACAACAGTAACATAGCTTGCGTGCAACAAGACCGAGGAGTGAGCAACATCGTAACAATAATCAAAATAAAAACAACCAACAGTCGAGGAATGGATAGACTGTGGTTCCTGATATCAACTCCAATACATTAAAATTACTAGAGGGTTCCACGAAGTGGCCAAAAAAGGGATCCCTTCATATAACATAATTCAAAATTGAAACTTCAATTAACAACTCTTCTAAAATCTTTTTCATTCTGGATCACAAAACTTATTCAACTTATATATAATTTACCCACGAAGGTATTCCTTTCGTACAAAATCGAACACACAATAGGTTGTATCCCTTAAAAAATGTTTTGCAATGTTGTTATCACCCCAATATCTCCACAAGACAGACTGTATTATCAGACAAATGAGTAGGGTTAACATTCTTCCCATTTTGCACAACACATAATCAATCAAACTCGAGAACAAAAGGAGCACGAACAATGCCTTTTCTTAATTATGGGTTGGCCATATTTTACGATAATTTCCAATGCACAGGGTTCAATACACAACAATGGATAGTAAGGTGGTAGAAGAAAGAAGGCTAACAAATTGAGGGTTTGGCCAGAAGGAGCACGAAAGGTTTAATTCTTCAAAAAAATCCATATTAATACTCACAAAGCAGTGACCAAGGCGCGAACACAATAGCCACAAAAACGACAACTTAAAATATAGGCAGAGTGTCCAAATAACCCACAGGTAAGAAGTGGGGATACTATTTCAAACAAGGAAGAAACCCAAAATGAGGAACCAGAGGTAAGGCATGCCTGAGAGTTAGCCACTGATATTCTTTTCCATAACAAAAATGTGAACAACTATACACAACAAAAGACACCACGCCTCATTTCAATGCCATGGTTCAAATACAACCACCACATGAAACCAAAACCTTGCAAATGACCAATACATAGTCTAAATTCATCCATATAATAGCTTTGGAAATGCACAGACCATGAGCAAAAAAGAGCCAATTGTTGACTTAAAGAGCAGAGAGAATGTTCATGGATGGAAAAGTAAGAAAACCCCATACCTATGTAAAATTGCTAAGGAGAAACGACCAACATGTATACCTTCTCCACGTTCGAGCAAAGCAAAGAAACAAAAGCCAACAAGAGAAAGTGAAAAGATGACTAGGGTGGCGGGATCGAGGTGAGTTAGAGTGACGTGCATTTACTGCACGTCGCTTCTACATTCACACTTTCATTCATGGCTAGTACGAGCAGGCCCACTATTCAGCTCATTAACCATTAACATTCAAATCAACTTAATACAAGCCGACTATACCATAGTTTTCCAATGTTCCAATTTTGCAAATGCGCCAACCCTTGCTATTATTTCCATTTCACATATAACAAAACTTTTTATAGGGATACAAAATCACAACCAAACTTACAATTAAACCAATGCACATAACACTTGTAGAAAGGGTCAAGGTGACCACCAAGCTATACACCATATAAAATATAAAAATTAAAACTAGAGTGTATATTCCTCATTCATTTAAAGGCAACATAGTCATACTTTGCGAGAGATAATTAAGACAACATCATTTCCTATTTAGTCACTCTGCCCATATCATCCTGTAATAATTATTTTGACAACGATTTAAAGCAAATAAACTGTAGAGTTTGTGTCGCAACCAAGTCATAAGAACATTAAATGTAAGTGTTGCTTCTCCATCATAGTCACATAAGTCACACAAGGGGTACCACCTATTAGTATATTATTAAATATAATTAAATAATAGGGCGTTGCAACCATTTGCAAGCAGGTACCCTATGTTGCACTTTTGGGCGTCAACAAAATGGCGACTCCATAGAGAAATTTGTTTCCAACAGATTTAGAAATCAAAATGTCCAGTTTCGCAGATCGGTGAACATAGATCAAATAATTATTGACCAGAATGATTATGCAACATGGGGAAAAACATGGTTTAAGGGAAATAATGAGACAGGATTTTGGGAATAACTCATGAAAAGTGGCATGTATGAGTGGGTTTGGTCCTGTATGCATAACATTTGGTCAATCATAGTAAAAAGTATTTATTTTTGTTAAGGAGAAATTTTTTTATATGCTCTTTTGAATCTCAGGATGGAGGGAAGAAAGGGATAGCAGAAAATAGAGAAGAAGACCAAATCATATATCTAACACTAGTTATTGAAAGAAAAAATCAATTTAGTGATGTATAAAAGGAGGACATTGTAACAGTTGTGTAAAATTTATTGTTATTGATCAACAATACTTACAGAATGGCATTGTTGTGGAAAAACTGATCCAAAATCTATTCTTGATAAGCAGTAAAACCAAAATAGAAGCAAAACAAAATAGCAGAAATTGAAACAACGGGAATTGAAAAGTCAATTGAACAAAGCAAAATAAAACAACGAAACACAAAGCTATGTACAACAATGATTCCAATATGGAATTTAGTAATCAATATGGTTCCACATAATGCTTCAAGTGGGAACCATTGGTACTATAAGAAAATAATCTCTCTTCCAAATCTTTTAAAAGATAAGAATTTGTACCTAGGACAAAAGCGATTTTGAAAGGATGTAGCCATAATTTCTGAAATTTTGAATGTCTTCCTCTGTCAACATGGGTTGATTCCCAAAGTAACACTTTCGCATTCACCTTAAATTTGACAGCTTTTGTGTGTTTTTTAAAGTACCTCTTTACAGTTTGGTGTCTTCTCTTTATATTTCCCAAGGAAAACTTTCTTTATTCTTCTAGGGATAATAGTACATTTATCCTTTAAGGGACATTGGAAGAATTTAATTCTTTAAAATGTAGTATCATCCTTAGAGACGAGAGTTCCATCTTAGTAGGTATAATGGATTCTTGGCCATAAATTAGTTGAAAGGGGGTGCAACCTGTGCTTACCTTTGTGGTAGTGTGATCTGCCCAAAGGGCGTAAGTGAGGAGGGTGTGCCATTGTCGAGGTTTATCTTTGATGAGCCTCTTTATGATCCTAACCAGATTATTTTTAGTAGAATCAGCTTGCCAATTTCCTTGGGGGTAATAATTTGATGAAGTGAAATGTTTGACTCCCAACCTAGCTATAAATTGAGTCAATTTTGTGAAAATGAAAGCGGGACCATTGTCTGTAATAATCTCTAAAGGAATATCGAATCTGGAGAAGATATTAGTTTCCAGTAAAGAAATTACATGTTCATCCTGTGAATGCCTAAGAGGGATAGCTTCAGTCCACTTAGTTAAATAGTTAGTGGTTGTCAAAATGAAAATTTGTCCTGTGGAAGATGAGGGATTAATAGGACCAATAAAGTCTAGGCCCCATTTAGAAAAAGGAAAATCCGGAGGAATTGGTTGAAAAGGCATAGTATAAATATGTTATGTCCCAGTGAATTTTTGGCATTTGTCACAAGATCTTCTGAATTTATAAGAATCTCAAAAAATTGAGGGCCAATAATAACCATTTATGATGATTTTAAAAGCAGTGGCTTTAGCAGAAAAGTGGCCACCAACACGAATGACATAATCTGAATATTTGTGAGTTTCATGTAGTAATTTCTATGCTTCCTCGTTGTTTACACATTGAATTAATATACCATCAGGGGACCTTCTAAATAAGAAGTATCCTAACATAATACAACGAGAAGATTCAAGTCGGAGTCTCCTCTTCTGATGATGATCTAACCCATCTGGACATTTATGATACTGCAAGTAATACACCAGATTTTTATATTAGGGGTGTTCAATAATAGAAAGGGTTTGGTTCTCAATATAAAACAGTGTTGAAGGAGGATTACCCTGATCGTCAATTTCTTCACTTGGTTTAGGATTTGAGATAAGTGAAGGGCTAGGTCTCATCCCTTGATTGTTTTTGAAGTCATGATCGTCAAATCATGCTCCTGAATCTTGGCAAGCCAATGTGCAAGTTTTCCTGAAAGATAATTTTGTGAAAGCAGAAACTTGACAGCAAGAAAAGGGACTTTTACCTGCGTATGTTTTCCAAGAATAAAGTGGCGAAATTTCTCAATGGATTTAATAAGAGCAGAGGCATGTTTCTCAATATAAGAGTACTTGAATTCATCGCCTGATAAACTTTGGCTCATGTAAGCTACAGGTTTTTCATTATTCTGGTCATCACATTGTAATATAATAGTAGAAATTGCTTCCTCAATGACATCAGTGTATATGATAAAATCTTTCTCAAAGTCTAGTTTCGCCAGAACCGATGCAGAACTGAATGCCTTTGGCTCATGTAAGCTACAGGTTTTTCATTATTCTGGTCATCACATTGTAATATAATAGTAGAAATTGCTTCCTCAATGACATCAGTGTATATGATAAAATCTTTCTCAAAGTCTAGTTTCGCCAGAACCGATGCAGAACTGAATGCCTTCTTAATCCTAATGAAATATTTTTCATCGTCATTTGTCCAAGAAAAAGAATGATCATGCTTTAGAAGATTATGTATTGGTTTAACCATTAAAAGAAATCAGGAACAAACTTGCAGACAAAGTTGATAATGCCCATAAAGGCTTGAACCTTCTTTTTTGAAGTGTGGGAAGGAAGGTTTAGAATAGCAATAATCATTTCAGGATCTATGCTTATTCCTGAATCAGAGACGATATGTCCAAGGATATTTCCCATGGTGACACCAAAAATATATTTAGAAGGATTTAAAGAAATGTCGAATTGTTTGCATCGCATAAGAACTTTTCTAAGATGACCAAAATGATCTAATCAATATCGCATAAGAACTTTTCTAAGATGACCAAAATGATCTAATCAATTCTTCAAATAAACAGTCAAATATTCAAGATATACTTGGATAATCTTACCGATCAGATCGTCAAAATATATTTGCATAACTCTTTGGAAAGTGGCACCTGCATTATACAAGCCAAAAGGCATGTGTTCATAAGAAAATGTGCCCCAACGTGTAGTAAAGGTGGTTTTGTATCTATCAGTCCTTTTTACCTTGATTTGATTATATCCAGAAAAACCATCAAGTAAGGACATCATTTGTGACCCTGCAACTTGTTGCAAAATAATTTCCATATTAGGGAGAGGAAAATGATCTTTAACACTTACTCTATTCAATGCATGAAAATCAATGCATAATCGAATCTAACCAATTGTCTTCCTAATAGGAACTAAATTTGAAACCCACTCGGAATATTTAACTGGGAAGATTATACCAGCCTTCAAAAAAAAATCGAGCTCCTTTCTAATAGTAGCTTCTAGTGCGGGGTTAATGGATATTTGTTTTTGCCTAACTGGTTTTATCCCTTCCTTTATAGGAATGGAATGTTGTATGAGAGAAGTATCAAAACAACGAAGATCCTCGTATGACCATGCAAAAACATCTTGAAATTCACGTAGTAGTTCTGTGAATTTCACCTTTTCTTCATTGGAACATTGGGCACCTAGTTTAACCATGTTTGGAGATTCGGATGTCCAAAGGTTCAAGGAAATGGTATCGCTCACTTTCTTTTTTGATTCCTCCGCTCAGAGATGTGTATAAGAGACAGTTCCTCTTCCTTTTGTATCTCTTTGTTTCCTACATCACTCGACGAAAATGAACTCTCGAGAGGAGTCAAGCCTTTTGGAAATTTGTTGTCTTCCATAGATATGATTTCCTTGGGATTAAATGGTTCATTTTGTATGAAAGCGCAGATGCATTCATCATTAGGGAAAACCTGTCATGATTCTACATTATTAGGAATGTGAGAATGATATAAAGATTGAAATGTACAATCAGGCCTTTGAGGTAGAAGATGTCGAGTAGGAGATGTCGCAAATACAGCTAACCTATCAGCCATTGAATTAAGTTCCCTTTTAACATGAGTGATGTTAAATGTTAATAGGTTCGAGATAAGCATCCAAACACCTTGGGTATAGCGTTTCATCAACTTATTGCTAGAAGAATAGATTTTACGCACAAGGTTCAGAACAAGTTTAGAATCACTAAAAACTGTAAGGTGGTTGCAACCGGGGTTATAAGCATTTTTTATGGCTAGCAGTAAGGCTTCAAACTCAGTGAAATTGTTCATGCAAGCAAACTCTAACCTATAATAAAAATTGTGAATTTTACCTATAGGTGAATATAAGATAATGTCATCTTCGTTACCTTCGTTCGAACATGATCCATCAAAATGCATGTGCCATATACCATCTTCCAAATCAATTTGTTCCAGAGTAGTGTCACCCTCAATATCAAAGATAGAGTACACTCCTAAGGCTTCCTCAAGATAGTTTACATTCGGTCGAGGAATTCTCTCTATGTATGGTGAAATTCTTCCTTCTCTTAGGACTATAATATTCTTTCCATTCCGGGGAACGGATAATTGTGTTCCATCAAGTGAAAGATATCCACATGTTAGGTCTTTCCATTCTCTTCCTAACATAATAGAATAGTTTCTTACTAGCATGTCGATTACTTGGATGTTGAGGATTGTCCTTATTTCGATATGTGCAAACAAAACTAAAGTTACTTCTTTGATTTCACCTATAGTTGATTGTTGCAGACTATTATAGAAGATCATGATTCTAGAATTTTTGTTAGTACATGATAAGACTAGCTCTTCCATGATGATTTTTGACATTATGCTTGGACCCGAACCGCCATCGATTAGGAAACAATGGGCTATCTTATCCATAATTTTTACAGAAATAAAATAAAAAATAAAAAAAATGGAGGGTTCTTTACAGGGTGTCTAAAATTATTTACACCTATCTTATTTATAGTGGGATCCTCTTCTTTTGCTTATTCAAAAAGGTTGGCTATGGTAGAAGCTTTTCCATCCATAAAATTCTTCAGATGATTTTGTTGCTTAGGGACGGAAACCATGTCCAAAAGAGTAGCATCGGCTTTGATATTATCCAATTGGTTAAAGATGTTATACTTGGAAGAGGGAAGAGGGGAAGGAACTCCTTGACTTTCGAGAATTTTGATAGTTTGTAAATTAGTACCTTATGAAGATGAGGCTCGAGTGGAAGAAGTACAAGGAGGATCGTATTTCCCTTTAGGAGCATAATATTTGTTCCTAGTATTTATTATCATAACATCTTCCAGTTCTGCCCAATCTAGAACAACAATAGTGGTTTCGGGCTTCTTGCCAAAGATTTTATCTCTGGCATTCTTCTTAACTTCACAAGTACTTTCTTCATGATTTTCTTCGCAAAATTTACACCAACTGCGAGACATAATAGATTTGGGCTAAAAAGTGTTCTCATTTGCATTCCTAAAAGGCATTGAGGAAGAAGAAGATGCCCCAGGAGTAAGTGAGGGAACATTCCCCTTTCATTCATAGGCTATCATCTAATTGTTCAAATCTTGCACAAGTTGTAGGAGGGAAGACATATATCTTTTCTTGACTGAATCTCCTTTAGGGAGACATGTTATTTCAAATTTCTCTTCTTACTCCAGGAAAGTGTGGAGAGTGGAGCCAATATTGTCAATAGTCGTTTCTTCGAGCCTATGACGATAAGGAGAGGGAAGCGCATTATAATAATGCATGAAAGCGGCTTGATTTTGGGGGTGGATTAGTTCAAGGATTTGATTGTACAATTTGGTGAAGCGAAGGTTAAAGGACTTAATAGTCTCACCATCTTTGTAATAAATATTGTTATATTCCATTAATTGTTTGGTCGGGCTCTTGGATTATCCATAAGTGGACTTGAACCAATAAACCAACTCTTCCCAAGTGGAAAGGATTTTTAGAGGGAGATCAAAAAAAGAAGTTGTCGCTTCTCCTTCAAGGGAATTGAAAAACAAGCACATGCATGTATCGTTATCGTTAGCCACGATATTATGACAAGCATTAGAAAATGCCACTAGGTGTTCATTTGTAGAAACGATATTATTCCCTGATAAATTAGGAAGATGTGCTTTAAACTTGAATAACGGATGAGTAGTAGGTGTTATATTCAAGGGAAAAGATACATTCCATGGGGTGGTCATAGCATATTCCTCAAACTGAAAAAAGCTCGTATTTTTTTATAACTTTAGTAAGGTTGGCAGTAGATTAGATAGGAACTTGATGACTATATAGACTACCAATTATCGATGAGGCTGAAGGCTGGGTTGATGAAGCACCTCCAGCACCACTAGCACCACCTGCAGATGTCATTTTGAAAGTGATGGGTAAGGATGAAAAAGGTGAGTTGGAAGAATCATACAAAATCCTTCTTAGAGTGCTTTCTTGGGTTGACAAAATGGATTTCCTCCTTCCTATTTCAATGATAAGAGTAGCTTTAGAGGATAATCCTCTTCTTCTTCTAGAAATGAAAGGATTTGGGGACATGAAAATCAAGACCAAAGACTTAGGAAAAGGGAGGTTATTGTTGATTTCTAGACTGCCTTTGCCTGGATTCCCAACATTCATGGATACTTATATCTTGTTCAACCACTTCCCAAGAGTGTTCAAGCTCAGCTTGGGTACTAGCATTTTTCATAATAGTATTGAATAAGGTCAAGGCAATTCTAGTTTGGTCTTTAAGACCGTGTTCAATATTAGGCTGCTTTGTAGAAGGTATTGTCATGAGAAAAATCAGTCAAAGTGTATTTGAATAAAACAGAAAGACTCAATGATAATTGTGAATACAATAAACCAGAGAGATATGGAAGATCTCCCCAGTATGGTCACCAAATAAATGTTGAGGAAAAGGTATGGAATACTTTACTCAATCATTTTTGGATCTTTCCTGGATAGGACAAGATAGTTGGCAATGTCACCCGGGGTTTATAGCCTAAAAACTTTCATTCAATCCACAAGTATCAATTACAAAGGGTCAAGGCTGATTTTATGATTTATATTTGTAACAATGTAAAAATTAAAATTTAAACAAAGCTAGGTGAATGTATACAGATTTCACATTGAAGTAAACATGGAGACAAAAGTGAAAGGAAGAACCAAATCATGAAAACGCATGTATGAGACGGAACAATAATTTGATTTTATTTCATTATGAGATACAAAATTGTATTTCTCTTTTACAAACCCCTGCGAGGGTATGGACCAAGTTCAGATTTAGAAGTCTCTGATGGGCACCATACAAAAAGAACCTGACAGTGAAATAAAACTAAAACTAATGATCTAGATCAGCTTGCCACAAAATGCTGCCACTTGACTCTGCAAGATATTCTTTATCA
>CBVK0100799133.1:0-10793 GCA_900067695.1 Picea abies | reverse complement strand
GAATCTCTCCACCTTCAACTCGGCCCTCCTGGCTAGTTCCTTCTGGAGAGTTGTCACTCACGATAGCATTTGGAATCATATCATCAATGATAAATACTTGGGCTCCCTGCCGCTCCTCAACTGGCTCTGAAAGCCATCGTTCCAGCTGAAGAGGGTGTCTCCATTTTGGAAAGGCCTGGTCGCGTCCTCTCCGGTGATTCTCCACTGGCTACGGTGGAAGCCCGGCTCGGGAAAGGAGATTCTCATAGGCAGAGATATGATCCTCGGGCTGGGGGACCTGTCGCTTCTCTCGCCACCTCTGAGATCGCGGCTCTCGTCCTTGAATTTTTCGTATCTTGCTCAGATCAGTGGATTGACCGGCACCCTCCCTCTTCCTGATAGTTGGTTGGGAAGCGATGACCTATTCCTTGAAGGACTGATTGCCACAGAATGGAATCGTTACACTTCCGCCCTCAAAAGTGCTGGTGTCTCCCTCTCTAATCAGCCAGATTCTTTACTGTGGGCCGGTGGGGATGCCACGGGCTCCATTTCGGTTAAAAACATCTATGCTGCCCTCCTCCAACAGCTGATCCTTGGAGCGGATAAATCGTGGTTTCTACAGATATGGAAGTGGGCGGTCCCCCTCAAACTCAAGCTCTTCACCTGGCTTGCGGGGAAAGAGAAAATCCTCTCCTGGGACGTGCTTCGACGGAGAGGCTGGGAGGGCCCTGGAATATGTCTTCTCTGCAGCCAAGCTTTAGAGGACATCCACCACCTCCTGGTACATTTCTCATTTACTAAGGAGGTTTGGAAACGACTGCTCAAGCTTCTTTCTCTTTCAATTTACTAGAGCAGCACCTCCTTATCGAACTATTTTTCCATGTGGTCCTCTCAAAAATCTGCTCCTCTTTGTTTGGTTGTCCATGTCTGCTGGCAGATCTGGATAGAACGGAACAAAGTGATCTTTGAGGATCGCCCTCCTTCCTTGCTAGCGGTTGTTCACAGAATTATGGCCTCCTTCCATTGGCAACCTTCTACAGTTAAGCCCTTCCCTCTTAAAGCTTGTGATTTTAAGTTGGCTGAAGGATACACTCTTGCTTCCTTCGACGAAGCTGCACTGTCCAATGGATTATGTTGCGGGGCTGGAGGCATCTTCAAAAACCATCCGACGAGGATCACAAAGTGGTTTTTAAACTGTGGGGTGGGTACAAATACTATCGACTGGATAACTCAAAAATGCAAGCTCCATTATGTCCATATCGAAGGCTGGAAGCAAAAAACGCTGGAACTTTCCAAACACTTCACCGACATCAACTTTCGGCACATCTCCAGATCACACAATAGGGAGGCGGATGCTCTCTCAAAGAGGGCCCTAAAATAAGTGGTAGGGAGACTCTCGGTCTACCACTGTGATAGCGGGATAGAGAGCCCCATTTCCTTCATCAATATTTTCAAATGATGTCGGTTGTCACATAGCAGTTGATTGTTGACAGTTTAGTGCAAGTTTGTTCGCTGGATTTACTTCCCTATCATTCCTTCGCATTGTTGGCCATGTTTCCTTCATAGATCGGCTGCCTTTTGATTGTATTGGTCCCTCTCAGCTAGTGCACTGTTTTCGCTTCAAGCTCGTTGCAGCTTTCTTTGTAAATGAATTTATAATCTATATAAATTTGAAAAAAAATTCTTGAAAAAAAAAAGTTGCAATATTCATTAAATTATGACATTTTCACAATTAAAAAATATTTTTAAAATACTACATTTCCAAAATTACAACAAATTTGACAATCTTAAAAGGATTAAGACAACTCTATGTTATAAACGTGTAAAATTTAAAGTAAAAGTTGTTACATGTAACGTTGTTTCACTATTAAAGGAAAAGATTTGTATAAGTGATAGAGTTCTACTCGTACCAATTTAACACATCAACAACATCATTTAAGTATTAAACAAACAATGAAAAAAAAAGTAGTGAAAGCAATAATGAAAAAAAATGGTGGGAAATATACCATCAACAAAATAGTTAAACAAAATCAATGCCATGAGTGTTGACAAAGAGAGGTGCCAATAAATGATGGTAGGGTGACATCATCACATTTGAATAACATGTTAAACAACTTGAATGTTAATAAGATAAGTGTTTATATAAGGGAGTTCAAAATGTCAATTCTAAAGAACCGCATGGGAAATGTAGTGTGCTTAGAAGCAAATTGACATGAAATATTGAAAAATGTGATAAGAAAGAAGTTCAAAGGATAAAAGCATCAAGAGATATATATAAAAAAATGAGTGGAGACAAAACAATGATATTATATATAGGATATCCCTAATTTCAAATAAGTTATGGTAGCTTCCTAGAGTATTGAAAATAAAGTTATTAAGTAAAGGAAATCTCTGCTAAGACTTCAAAAATGTTATCAAAGTTTTAGAAATCTTTATTGAGATTTTTTTAAATGTTATGAAGGAAAGTTCTAAATTTCATGAATTTTGTCATTAATAACTTGTTTTTCTTTGACATTATTTCTACCTAGCAACTTCGTAATTGCGGAGTGGCCCTTGGTTGTCTTTCTCACGAGATGTGAGGAGGCCTCATTATGTCATCATTCATTAAGTAATATTTTGGTTATTAATCTAGTTAATTCTAAAGTTTTGGTTATCTAAGGTGATAGTAGCAATGACAATGGCTCTAAAGACCCTAGGAAATTTTGTGCTAAATGTGTATCATGAGGTAATGGAATTATTGCCAATGAAACCCCAATTGATGTTGGTATTAATGAATATGTTGTTGTGTTTTATTTGTTTAAACAATTTACTTTGTTGGGTTATTTTGTGTGTTACATCCTACTTAGGTATATGATAAAGGCTTAGATAAAAGAGACATGTAACCCATATGGATGACATTTATCAGTTGCTTATAGCATGACAAAGGGATTTTTTTGTTATCCATAGAACATCATTCTACTAAAATTCTTACTTAGGACCCTTGGATATGTTATAACACTCCAGTGGTGTTATCCTCACTGGAGGAAAGTTGTTCCACAGATAAATACCTATTTTTATTTTCTTGTTTCAGTTAAATTCTTGACTTACATAGCAATTTTTGGAATTCTTTGGAGTGAATATCTATGCCTATTGGGGAGTTCATCTATCACAAGTGAATAAAGTTTCTTAAACCAACTAGCCCACAACAAAGGGACTATCTTAAGTTTAATTTGTCAAAAATACCTCAAGGAGTTTGTTTATATCTAAGTTTGTGGAAGATTATACATTAGCTCATCAAGCACGTTAATCTGTCTAATACTTTCTTCAAGTATCAAATACCTACACATTAAGTTAAGGATTGACCCATAATGGTTGATAATGACATTCCACCTCTTCGTGATACCTTTATACTCAATCTAACCTTGATAAGGCCTCAACAAATTATGGGTATAAGTACTGGATCTTTTTTGGTGATACATCCATAGCTACACAATTGTTTCAAGTCATTGTTATGATGTTTTAGCATTTTATATTTTGAATACTGACATCTATGTTGCAAAATTACAATGGTTTTAATGGACAATGTAATAGCAACTATGCCAAAAAATTATTGGCCATCATTTATAGCTAAAATGGATGGAATTGAGAGATTATCCTCTTTCCAATAAGACAAAATTCCCAGGGAACGCACATAAATTTATAATTCTATTTGAAAAGGCACATTCTTCAATATTAAGTTCCTTATGACTCAATCAATGTTTTACTCTCATTCAACTCTTTGCAAAAACTTGTTGCAGCTTGGGAAAATATTAATAATAATATGCAATCGCATGATTTCCTAAGGCATTATATGATTTCCATCTCCATTAGCAAACCCAACAAAGCCAATGTGATTAATGTAATATTGGCATTCATATAATTCTTTCCATTTTTGCAATAAGGTGATAATTTGAATGTAAAAATGGTGCATGAATAAAACAAGTGTTACTGTAGTAGTGATGTCCTTGCCGCAAATGTAAGATGATATTAAATATTTATTTAAAGGACATATTTGTTAAGACTTAATTTAAAAGCCTCGTCAAGGACTTGTACAACTACTTGTTTCCTTCCATTGAGTCTAATTTTAATGATAGATGGATCCATTCATCTGGTTTGTCCATATTACTTTGAAATAGTTTGTCAATGGCAAACTTCATCCATTGAATGAACATGGTGATTGAGTAATATAATAGTACTTAGTTTGTGTGGTAAATCCCACCAATTATCAAAAGAATTGAAAATATGCACGATAATGTGAATCAATCAATGTTTGACATTTGATTATTAACAATGTAGAAATGCAAAATCATATATATAATGTCAAACTATCTTTGTAGTAGTGCTCTATTAATGGTGTAAATGGAGAAGAAAAATGTGTTCTCTATTAATGGTGTAAATGGAGAAGAAAAATGTGTTCTCTATTAATGATGTAAATGGAGAAGAAAAAAAACGATCTTAAAACATTTATGGATAAATCTTAATGGGGAAAGTAAATTCCCAAAGGATAGAACCCACACTTCTTCTTTTTTCTTCCTAGAAGTTCCATGTGATAGTTTTTTTTGAAGTACACAATCCTTCATATTTAGAATGTTGGCTCAAGCAACCTCACTTTTACTTTGATTGTCAAAAGATGGTTAGAAAAGAAATGAAATAATTTAATGCATATGCTAATAACATAAGATTTGTTGATACTGTGTAGGTAAGCTACGACAAGCCCCATGGGATAACACAGATGGTAAGACGTGCACACACTCTCTCGGTACGGGGAGAGGTCACGGGTTCGAGCCTTGTGTCCCTGGGGTCGCGGTTTAGCATCCCATATCATCCACGAAGTGGGGAAGTATCATGTGAGTTTCCCGCTCGGAATTTTCTGGAGAAAAAAAAAAAAAAAAAAAGGGGTAAGCTACAACAAATTGCAAATCTCGGAATCATCATGATTATAATGTTACTTTTCATATTTGAGATAATATTTAGCGGTTGTTGCATGGTGTTCTTTCCCAACCAAGCACCAATTAAAAATCCACCTATATGTTTACAATAAAGCACGACGTACATTGAACCTATTGGTACCTACTCAAAAGAAAATAGAACATTCAATTCAAAATAATTATGTTAAATACAATTGCATGCAACATTTTCATTATAATATTAAACTCTTTCAATGTTCTTCGTTTTATTGTGAGTGTTTTTATATGTGTTCATGCCATTCATTTTTTGCAAACTCAACGACCCATAACAAATGCGTAAGCTCTCATATAAGATTTATGGATGCTTCCATAAGATATAGGAGTGAGGTGTTAAGCAATGTAGAATTAGATTCTCATTCAATTAATGAATGAAGAAGTAATGACTCATATACTCTTTTATATACACTATAAGTAAGAAAGAGAAAATCTCACATATTCAATGTTCAATGTAAGAGTAACCATCGGTGTGGAAGAAAGAACAATGGGTAGGATAATAATATTAGGTAGGGTTCGAGGGGAAGTTAATGGATCAGACCCACTAAACTATTTAATGAATGAACAAAAAATGTTGTTGCATTTCCCCAACAGTGTGTTACTATTGGCATGAAAGGTCTTAGCTCAAACGCTTGTCATAATGTAGTTGTCAGGTTTTTAGGTACTAGGGAAACACAAACTAATAAATCGTGACACGTCTTTGCATTAAATCTACTTTAGAGGATGCAACACAATTGAACCTCGACATTCTTGAAACCAAAGTTGTGATATGCTTTTGCTTCTTTGTAAATCAATACAAGCCAATGCCAATGATAGGGTCAAATAAAATTCATAAGACATCTATACAATAAGATAATGGAAGTTGGGTAGAGGGAAGCATCGAGGAACGAAGCTGCTTGGAAGCAATGCAGAGGAGTCTCAGAACCTTTGAGGTTTTTTTGGATGAAATAAGTATGAGAGTGGTATGCATTAATATTTATAGACACATACAAGCACGACATCAACGACATTGTAATTGGGCAAGGAGAAAGAAATGGACAAAGTTATTATACCATGTCGATAATATTGCATCAGTTAGTTATTCCTCTAATATTCAATATCAAGAATATGACTTATACTATGATAGTATGTATGACCGGATGCCCAATAAAAGTAGTTGTGTTATGTGAATCGATCTTCTTCTGCAATGGATTCTACGAGAGTGGTGAGTACTTGAATAATAATTCAATTTTTAAATCATGGAAAAAGTATCTTTTAACTAGGTCACGGTGAGTATTAATGCATGATGTCACTGCAACAATAAGACTTCAAAGTTGAAGTCCAATAAGATGCAAGAAAAAACATATTTTTGATTTATTTTAATTTTGATAAAAAAATATTATCTAGATTTCCCTATATTGAACATTAGAAATCCAAAAAAAATAGAAGTCAAAAATAAAACTAATAGTTAACCAACAGCTAAGTCATCACTATAGTCCTGACCTTCAACAATGACTATTAAGATGATATCACTATAACAACTAATATTGGATCATTAATCTAATATTGGGCCAATAATAGTAACACTTAGCTCGCTTGCATAAGACAAGTAGACAGTTGGGTAACAAGTGGTAGTTTGTTTCTCTCCTACATAAAACAAGTGGTAGTTTGTTGCTCTCCTACGTAAGACAAGTAGGAAGTTGGGTAACAAGATGTACTTTAATGCTTTCATCAAATTCAATTTGAAAAAACAAGGACAAATTAACATTGTAGCATGTTACTCATAACATTTTCTTGCATTCATTTCATGTACTATTAATGAAACTATTAATGAACATTTAAAATTACTTAAAATCATGGTTTGCCAATGGAATTGAGGAGGAATTACACAAATACAAATACCAAAAAAACAATATAACCTTTAAAAATGGTACCCAAAACTTCTCCATAACAAAGCTGATGAAGCATACTTTCATTGCAAACGATGGTTGAGATGATGTGAAAAGCATGAAGTATAAGATCATCAAGCCTATAAGCACCCTTTAATATCATAACCACATGTAAAATACCCGTCCATCACAACCCTCTAATTGAATGCTTAACATCACGTAATCAACAACTTTGAGGATTCCTTTTCTACAACCTTTTCAAGTGTGAAACATATATAATGTGCTTGGTGCAATGTTTAAACAAATATGTCATTTCTTTAATAAATATAACGTGTAACTTGTTAATAAATGTGATGTGATTAACCTAGTCATCGTGTGTGGAAGTGGGTCGATCTCTTCCATATAAATATGTGGAGACGGACATGCCATGGGAATGTGGGATTTGAGTCATCCAAGTGATGAAAATAGATGTAACAATGAACATAATTTATGTGCACAATTTGATTTGCATACGTACAATTAGGATTTGTATAAATTTAATATTGTAATTAAATTTGAGAGAGAGTTGGATTGGGAAAAAATTAATATTATAATTAAATTTGAGAATTGAATTTGTAAAGTTGTTGGAAAATTGTTCTTAATATTAGGATTTCTTCATGATATAAAATCTCAATTAAACTCCACACTATTTTAAATATGGAATTCATCTAGATTTTGGCTTCGCAATCATTACTATTGAAATATGAAAAAATAAAGGTAGAAAGAAAAATATATAATGCGTTTACCTATATGCAAAGTGCAATCTTATTCTACCTATCCTAGTTAGATCTTATCTTAAATAGTGGATACAAGGTCAACTAAATATTTATGTTAGTATTTCAAGACCAAAAAACTATCCAAGAAAATAGCAAAAACACGCACACGCACACACACACACCATCCCAAAGCAAACATCTCAGAAAAGAAAAGCAAGAATTGTAACCTCCATACATAAAAGGCTATAATAGAAACACACAATCTTACTATAATCCTAGTAACAAAATAATCATTAAAAGAAATTATCAACACACATTACTAGACACCCATGCTCCTCCTCAAAATGGCCCTGAGGGCTTCTTCTCATTAAAATTCAATAAAAGAGTTTGCAAAATACCGATAGTCAAAACTCCTTTACATATATAGTCAATTCCCCTTTATAGATTTTCAATTCATAATTATCTTGTGACTTCTTGGCTTTCCTCCTTGGTAGTTACAAATTTTTTAGCTTCCTTGGTTTATTCCTTTTCTTTTTTTCTAAAAGAATATTATATATCAAACATTTTTCTCTTATTGATTTCATAATCGACCGTGTGTTTTGTCATCCAAATAAGCTCACCACACTTCATGTTGAGAATAAATCCCTATGATGTGCCTAAAAATTAATTGTTCAAAGGCAACTTTATAGGATACTAATTCCTTGGGCATGGGGCCCACACCCCTCTTGAGTGTATTAAAAAATGAATTAATCAAATTAATTTCTTTTAAATGGTTTGCAAATATATTCTTCTAAGACCTCCTTAGATATATTTGGAGTTATCTTGATTACAATCCCTTTACCTCTAATGATTTTTTCTAGTTCATTCAACACATCCTTCATCAATTGAGGTGAGCTCATGTCTCCAAGTTGGGGGGAAATAATTTTTGCTAATACCTTTTGTGTAGCTAGGTGTAAGCATTTGCAATTATTTACCAAGATGGTGATATCTTTTTCAAGGGATGTGCTTGCAGATTGGTAGTTTTCCATAGCCACATAATTGCATTGGCTCTCCCTTTCATTCATCTTAGATAGGTCCTCAGGTGCATATTTATCCTCTGCCTACCACTTTTTAAGCTCGCCAATTATTCATTGGACTCGATATTGCACCATCTTTTATTCTTTGATATTGTCTAGGTAGTCGAGGAACTGTGTGGCATGAATTTGAAATTCTTAAAGGTTGGTGTACATCAACTTTTTAGCAACACTTAGTTCATGTTATAGTTCAAAGGCACAAGATTTGAACTCAACCAAGTTGGTCATATCTACTTTATAGTGAGCCACCTCCTGCTTCATTTGATTTAATTTTTGCTTGTAGCCCTCGATTTTCTTTACCATGCTTTTGATATTGAATTTAGAAGCTTAGGGGAGGGAAACCCATGCATAATCTATAACAATGGGATTAGTTATTATATCTACAATCAGTGGGGGTTTGGTGGTAGCCATGAGCTCATGGACTACTGGTAGTTTGATTTTTTTATAGGATTGCTTCACCATCCATATTGTCATCTTGTCGAACACAAATCATCCAAAATTACAACTACATCAGTTTGGATGGGGTGAACTTTCCTAAGACGATTTCACTAAGGTGACAGTGGTAGGATTTTCTGTAGTTACACATATTTGGGGAACTTGTGTTGGGATTTTCACAAGTACAAATCATGTGATAACAATGCCAACAAGTTGTCTCTTCAATCTAAGAATTAGATCAAGATTATTTCCAATTATGACCAAGTCATCAACATATACAACAAAGATTAAGGTATTTCTAGTATCATGCAATACATAAAGACTGTGATCAGATTCACAATGTTTGAATCCAAGATTGAGAAAGAAATAGTCAATCTTAGCATACCAATCTTGTGGAGCTTGTTTTAAACCTTAAAGAGACTTTTGTAGTCGACAAACAAGACTGAAATTTGTCACAAAGACAAGGGAATGTTCCATAAAAATTTCTTCAGATCAATCGCCATGAAGGAAATCACTTTTAACATCCATCAAGTGGATATTCCATCCAAAGTGAAAAACAAGTGAAATAATCAGTCGAACATAATTATCTTTGCAACAAGCGAAAAGGTCTAGTGTAGTCAATGTCTTCTTTCTAATAAAATCATTTTTCAACCAAACAAGCTTTATGACACTCAACAACGCCCTCAGAGGTAAATTTGGTCTTATAAACCCATCGACATTTCACGATGTTCTTCCCTTGAGGTCAAGGAACTAAATTCTAAGTGTGATTCTTTAAAAGAGAATTCATCTCAGCTTGCTTAGCTTGCTCCCAATAAGGTTTTCCTTGTACATTTGCATAAGAGACATGATCACAAGTCTCAAGAACACAAGTCATCAAAGCAATGTTGGTCTACTTCTTTTGACTGCAAGTATATCTGCCTAGAGAGATATCACCAACACCAAGTCTAACTGCTTCAATCGGCATAGCATCCCATCGAGGAGGAGAAGGGGATGGTGAACTGTCATGCATTTAAGAAAATCAATCATGAGAAGTAACAGTTTAAGTCAAAACAGATTAAGAACCAGTCAACCTAGAAATCAATTGTTCTTTCGACGCAGGAATAGAGTTTGACTACCCAGTCGAAATGCTTAACAAGGGAACATGTGATCCATTGTCGACAATAATATCAAAAGGACCATCGTATAATAAACTATAGGAAGCATACCTCTCTTGTATCTTTTCTTTGGTATTTATGGTGGATTTATCTTGGTAAGAGGAGATTTAGAGGGGAAAACAGTGCAGAGTTCTGACGGATCCAACAAGGGTGCAGAGTTCGAATCGGAAGACAGCAGAGTTGCAGGATTTAGAATCGCTATTAAATGTTTAGCCGATCGGATTAACTATTGGAGGGTAAAGAATTCGATGCTGCCATGGCGGCCCAAGGCTCGCCCCTTGGGCCCTCGCATGCTCCGCCCCCGGATGCTGAAGCTGCCTTCTCCTCTCTACTAGTTTTGTTGCCCAAAAAGAAGAAGTCCGAAGCCAATAAGTTCGTCAAAAAGCTCGACGATGTTCCTGAAGTAAACCTCCCTCCCGAGGGTCCGATCCAGGTCGCCTTGTCCCTGGTAGATCGGGCCCTGGTGGGTTAATTCATGGGCCTTTGGCCCTCTTAAGAACTGGATTCCGCTGATCAAGAACAAAGTCACCTCATATTTTCTGGGTAGAGG
>CBVK0100799132.1:0-10793 GCA_900067695.1 Picea abies | reverse complement strand
CTATCATTGAGGAGCTCAATACTGAAAAACCTTCATTTAGGCCCTCAAAATGGCCTCGGAAGTAAAAACTGCTAAAAACAGTAAATTGCCAAAAATGTCAGAAAACTATTTTGAGCCAGTTGGAAAAGGTGGGTGGCCACCGATATCCATCTGGATCAGTAAATTTGTAATTCTCTTCTCCTCTGACACTTCTCTTCTCTCTGAACTCGAAACATACTTCTCCTTGTGCACTCCTTGCACTCGCTCGATGCCCTCCTGGTAGAGCTTCACAGAATACTCAACAATTATGTCATCTCTCTATGACCTCCTCTACACAGTCCTACCTCCAAGGTGTTTAGTAACCTTGAGGCTTCTCCCTAGGTCTATGAATTCACTGGTGCGCCCTCTTGGTGTGTTCTTGACTAAATTCCGTAGAACTCAGAAGTGAACTCTTGCATTGGCTTACAGACACCTCAATACTCTGTCATGCAACCCCTTGCATGAAGCCACAAAGAACCTAGACTGAAATCAGAAAACCCACAGATAGGAAATTCTATCTATACCTGCAGATGAAACCTAACATACATCTACAACATATGCATATAAACACATAAAAGACATTCATTCACAAACATATAAGCACACAGAGCCTCATATATAGGAAAAACTACTTTTGTATTAATATGAATGTTTGTACAATGGTTACAAAGACTGGACTGCAACAGAGTCTCGTTTATCTCCTCTCTTCTCTTCTCATCTCTTCTTATCTAACCTCTCTCATGAGTCTAGATACAAAAGATAGGCTCCTAGAGCTCTTCCCTCCAAGCTACCTACTCTCATTAATTTACATTGAATTACAGTCAATGGTTGTCTAGTCCAAATTAGATATAGATCTCAACCTATCAACCATTAAAGGTGACCCTATCTACTACATGCACAAATGCATCTGTGTGGCTCTTCAGCCTTACAACAATTATTACATTTTTTAATTTGAAAATGAGAGGGTTGGGGCCTCTCTCCTCCATTGAATGTGTGTTGAATGTGTTGGCTAGCTGGCGCGTTTCTGACATGGAGCGATGCTCTTGCATCAGATTCCTTCCTCATTTTCCTGTAACTTTGGGAGGGAAAATTGTCTTTATTGATGTTATGGTAGTCCAAGACCCCTTGGATTTCGATTTACTCCTTGGGCAAGATTATGTCTATGCCATGAAAGCTATTCTGTCCACTCTTTTTTGTGTGATATCTTTCCTGCAGGATGGAATAATTGTGGCTATTGATCAACTTTCATGCATTGGTCTTGACTTGATTACCAACCCAAAGACCTCCCTAAATTGTTCTTATATGCATTCGGTATCACCCTTGCCATACGTCAATTATGTGGCATTGTATCCCATGAATTCCACTTCCAATGACTTGGATCCGGTAGTTGACATTGTGATTTGTTCGGTAGGGATTTTGGAGCCTAATCTCCCTGCCCCTGTCGTGACCCTCTACATGTGTTTCTTCTAGAGAATTGTTCTTCCGTCTAGTGAAGATCTCTTGGAAGCCATGACCGAGTTTTGTCCCTTGACATGGTTTCCTCCTAGAGCATTATCCCCTTGGAAGCCATGATCAAGCAGAGGTGATGAGAATATTTTTCCTCTCAGTGGAAAGATTGCTAAAAAATGAAACAGAAGCTACGAGCATAGTTTTTCTCTCTATAGCAAACTCGTTAAAAAATGAAACAAAAATATGGGGACTGAGCACGAAGCCTTGAGAATAGTTCTTTTCCTATGTCAAGCTCGTTAAAAAATGAAACAATCACCTCTCTCATTGAGTCGAGTTCTCTCACTAAATCTTGTGGATGTCGAGTCGAGTGTTTAGCTATATCTCGTATATGTCGAGTCGAGTATTTCATTAAGTCTCGTATTTGAACCTTCATTTCATCCACCTATATTCTTTTTCTCCATCTAGTACAGAAATTTGTGACAACCTCAAAGTCGGTGAATGAATTGAAGTTTCGGGGGCATATATCCAGCCTTTGATTATCATTCTAGAGTTAACCCACTAGCTTTTCAAGCTGGGGGCAGAGTACCAACCATCCATGGGTATCCCTACCTTTGGAAATTACGTTGGGAATTTACAAGCATAGTTTAATTTTGTTTCAAGCTTGTGTCAAAATGAAACCAATACTGATCTTATTCTTTGTTCTTTCTTGTGCTTTTAAATACATGATAATGTAACTGAGTAGAATTTTATCAGTTTTTCGAAATCATAAAGGTTATACGAAAAAGGAACCCCTTGGAGTCTCCTTTAATCTCTTTTTAGACTCTCTAAACATGAAAAGATTGTTGAGTGATCTTGCTTCCTTTCCCACTTTTTAAAAGGTTTGAAAGGGCATCTTTCGAGTGATAATTTTTCTCTTTTTCGGCCTCGCAAGACTAACATTACGAAAAAGGACAACACTGGAGTTTTCTTTAAGTTCTTTTCAGACACTCTAAACATGAAAAATCATTGAGTTTACCTTCTCTGGACTTGTTAAAAAAATCACACATTGAAGGTCCCTTATGGGACTAAACCCTTACTTCTTCCAGTTCATTAAAAAAAAGAAGAGTGACTTACCGAAGGTGAGTTATATAGAGCATTTGTTACCCTCCTTGATCTCGTTAAATAAAAAATAGGTACTCGTCTATCTAGATGGGGGAAATTTTTTTAAGGAAGCAAGCCAATCAATTATTAAAAACATCACAGGTTACTCTTACGGTCGCCCTTGAACACGACACTTTGTCTTTGAATAAATTTTAATCCGTTGAACCTCAAAATTGAACCAATACTATGAGTTTCTTTACTCCTTTGGGTCACCCGATGAAAGTCACAGTGTCCACTAAATCATCATGTTTTGGTCCATGTCATGTTTTTGTTGTTGTGCTTCAGTGTTCAACCGAAGTATCTTCCTTGAGAGTCAACCATCACAAATTTCATGTTCCAACACCCATGTCAGTATGTCCTCATTTGATTCATCACCGTATATCTCTATGTTATTTTTGTGTCATTGATGGGGGATACATCAAGGCCCTCCTTCGACGAGTCTATTCCTATCGACTTCAACACATTATCCGGGAACTAGACTTAGAAACCTGATAGTACCTTTATACCTGCATGCCTTAATGGCAGGCCTCCTCACTTCCGGCAGTAGGTTTACATTATTGACTTCTAATAAGATGATTCCACGAATGTTCAACTTCAGCTCATTTATTCACATTCACTGGAATCTACTAGAGTACCTCAGGAATCATTGACATCAATGGTGATTTCCCTCGTGCTTGTTAATGGTTTACTTCATTAACCAGTAATCAAGTGGTTTCTACTATGTTCGACATCAGGACATCTATTCACATGGTGAGACTTGTACTGCATCAGGATTGGTAAGAAGACCCTGGAATGAGTGATCACTCTGATATGTGCTTTGTCCAGGTTGCGACAGATTTTCTCTTGAATATTGACACATATATTGTCACATAGATCCACTTTGTATTGGTTCGTGGTTATGTCTTATCGTCTTGTAGATCCACTGTTTATTTTTTGTGGCTACGATCAGTTCATGTCATGGGAGTATAGATCCACATTGTATCTTTGGTGGATATAACTTTTTGTTAATACAATTATGGATCCGTAGTGTATCTTATGGCGGCCATACCTTACAAGTCTTTATCACCCAAGCATAGGTATTCTTGCCTTGGGTTTGAAACATATCATAATATTTGTTTGATGGTTGTGTGCAGCTTCTGCCAAGTTCTCTAAGTCCATACCCTTGCTCAAAAAAGTCTACAGAGTACTTCAATCATCAGTTTCCATCTTCTAACTTTGCACTTTGAGGGGCAATCTATTACACATAAAAATTAGTCATTTCAATGATGACCTATTGTCATCATTACAAGCGTCACAAGTGTCGCAGACATCATACGGTCATCTTGCCTATGTCGTATCTCAAACGACATCACAAGGAACACTTGAAAACACCCTCAAAGACTGGTTTAAGAAGGAGAAATAATTTGACAAAGAGTACAAAGATTTTTCCATGAAAAAAACCATCTAAAAAAGAATTTTGAAGGGTAGCGCTCCCACACCCATTGACAAGGAGTACTAGTGCTCCTTTCACTTCTTTGGGGGAGTGTTGTAGCACTCTGTACACACTTCAGGGGGAGATATAAGCTTTTTTTAGGAAATCTTGGGCAACACTCCCCTACCCACTAGCAGGGAGCGGTGGCGCTCCTTGCCCTTTTTGGGGGGAGCATTGTAGCACTCTGTGCACCATTCTGGGGGAGCGTTATGTTGTTGAGAAAATCAGAGGAAGATCCCCCTTATCCTAGAAATCAGTTGGATTCGAATTTGAGGTCAAGGCTGGATCTCAGGGAGGATACACAACTGATGGAGAAGGATCCTCAACATATCCCAAGAATCTCTAAGGTGGTTGGCTCTCTCCAAGATTATATAAGGAGGCCTTCTCATGGTGAAATATGGATGGAGAGATTGAAAAATACCTAACTTATGATCTCATAAGGAAGGAGACATTGAAGGCATCAAACTTATGATCTCATAAGGGAGATAATCAATAAAGCATAGTCATTTTGTTTGTTGATCATTTGAGCAAGGGTTTTGACAAAGAGAGCTTGGTGAGGCTTTTGCATATGCATCTATAGTTGTAAGCCCTTTGCTTTGTTTTCATTAATATACATATGTGCTTGGCCTATTTCCTTTAAATTTTGTGTATGTTTCATAAAATTGTTTCTTTGATACATCTATTTTGAAGCTAATCATGGTAGAATAAAAAGCTTGTTTTGTCATTATTGTTTATTGGATTTTAGGACCTTCTGAAGAGCTTGGAGATCAAGATCAGCCTAGATCAAGCAAGGATGAACGTCGTTAAAAGTATTTATATTCCTTTCTTCTTCTTCCTTGAATAGTTTATCTTCATTATAAGGAATGTCAGTGTCCAACATTAACACCTTTATGTCTTGGTTATAGGGGTCTATATCCAAGAGGAAGTTCACTTGTCCGCGAGGAGATTTTCCTGTAACAACCCTACATCAAGGGTTTTATCTATTTGTTGTGTTGAATATTTTGTGAATTGTTTGGTTTATTCTTGTTGAGATTAAGGGTTATTTATTAATTTATATTTTCATATCTACTCTAGTATTTAACAATTGGTATCAGAGATCTTTCTTCAACCAAACAAGGAAGAAAATTTTGGGTTGTTTTTGCTGATTTTTTTATGGAAAATAGATGTTGGCGCACTTCATACTCAATTATGTAAATTTTTGAGAAAAATTTACAGAAAAAAAATGGTATATTTGAATTCTCATCGAAAAATTACCCAATTTCAAAAAATAGATCGACAAAAATGGGATCTAGAAAATGAAGATATCAACATTTTAAAACAAGAAAAATTTCAGGGTTTTCCAAAAAAAGATGAGATTTGAAAAGTAAGTTATTTTTTTATAAGCACTAGTTTTATTTTTGGGTTATGTAAAGGATGATTTTTTTACTGGAAATGATGATGGACCTAGTATGAAATACTTCATAGCATCTGAAAATTAAATATGGAAAGGGTGTTGGAAACATTTTTTACCCCAAAGTTTCAAATAGAATGTTGTCATATGGTGGAAATCATTGTGATTTTCCAAGAGGAGGGCACTTTGTAATGAATACACATTTGAAAAAATCATTTTAGACAACTGGTCTCTTAACAAGGGTAAGGATTAACCAATAACCAAGTGTTTATTTTCAAGTGACAACTCCATACTATAGGTTCATGGGTGCATTCAACAAGAGAAGGTCATTGCTTCTATTAACCTTAGTTTCCAACATAATTTTATCAATGTTCAGTTGGTTAATACATTGGAAATTATTACAAATAATATTCAAAGAAAAAAGGTTGACGATGAAAATGTTCAGATTTTTAAATATTTGAAGCTCACTCTCGATAAATATGTATTGCATTCTAATTTTTGTGTCATTGATATGAATGATGTAGACGTTATTCCTGGATATCCTTGGATGGCTACAATTTGTATAATAAATATGAATATGGAAAATAAGTTTTTGAAACTTTGGTAAAAGAGAAAGAAAACTGCATTTCAGTATCTGTCTCTTAGTAAGAATGAAGGGAATTTGGGGGAGAGTGAATAAGTTATGGTAGAATATGTAGTTGCATCTGAGGTAGAATCTGTAATCATACATGAAGTAAATGCCCAATAAAGATACAATAAAGAAGACAAGACTTTCTAGAAGATTCCACCTATTAGAATATTGCTTCTCTAGAATGTTCCTAGGAGAGAGAGAGAATGTTATATAAAGAAGAGTAAGAAATTTAATGAAGGATAGTAAGGAATATTGTTATTTTAACAAGCAAGGATTGTTTTAGGAGTGTTATCATTCCATAAGGATTAATATATGGTTTACCCTACCCCTAAGGTTATATCTATTTCTTGTGTTGAATATTTTGCAAATCGTTTGGTTTATTCTTGTTGTGATAAAGGGTTATTTATGAAGTTATAATTTCATATCTACTTCGGTACTTAACAATTGGTATTATATATTTTTCTTCTGCCAGAAAAGGAAGAAAATTTTGGTTTCTTTTTGCAGTTTTTCTAGGGAAAATAAAGGTAGGTGAACTTAAGACTCAATCAAAAAAATTTTAAGAAGAATTTGTAGAACAAAAATGGGATATTTGAATTCCCAATGAAAAAATACTCAATTTAAAAACACAAATAAAACAAAAAGGAGTCTAAAAAGTGAAGATATCAACATTTTAAAATAAAAATAAAAATTCAGGGTTTTCCGAGAAAAGTCGTGATTCGCAAAGTAAGTTGTTTTTTATAAGCCCTAGTTTTTTTTTTGGGTTATGGAAACTAGGATATTTTTTACTGGAAATGGTTATGTCCCTAGTATTGAATACTTCATAGAATCCTAAAATAGAATATGGAAAGGGTGTTGGAAATATTTTTTTCCCCGGGGTTTCAAAGAAGATGTCATCGTATGGTGGAAATCATTGGACTTTGTGAAGAGGAGGGAACTTTCTAATGAATAAGCATTTGAAAATTTCATTTTAGACAAGTGGTCTCATACCAAGAGTAACAATTAATCAGTCAACAAGGTTTAATTTTCAGGTGAAAACTCAATACTATAGGGTCATGGGGTGCATTCAATGAGAGAAGGTTATTGTTTCTATTAACCCTAGTTGTCAACATAATTTTATCAATGCTCAGTTGGTTAATAAATTGCAAGTTCCTAGAAAGAATATTCAGATCAAAGAGGTTGAGCATAAAAATGTTAAAATTTATAAATATTTGAATCTCACTTTGGATAAAATGTATTGCATTCTGATTTTTTTGTTGTTGATATAAAATATGTGGATGTTATTCTTGGATATCCTTATATGGCGAGAATTGGTATAATAAATATCAATTTGGAAAATAATTTTTTGAAACTATGGTAAAAGAAAAACAAAGTTACATTGCAAGATGTCTCTTAGTCAGAAATAAAATCTCGTGGGGGAAAGAAGAGAAGTTATTGCAAAATATGCAGTTACATCAAAGGAAGAGTCTATATATGGACACAAAGAAAATATGGAGTATAGATACAATAAATAATCCAAGGATTTCTAGAAGGTTCCACTTACTAGAATATTCCTTCTATAGAATGTTCCTATGAGAGAGGTAGAGTGTTATATAAGAAATGTGATGAAGCACAGTGAAGAATATTTTTATTATAACAAAAAAGGATTGATTGATGAGTGTTATCCTTTCATAAGGATTAATATATGGTGTTACCCTACCTCAAGGGTTTTATCTATTTCTTGTGTTGAATATTTTGTAAATGGTTTGGTTTACTCTTGTTGATATTAGGGGTTATTTATGAAGCTATATTTTCATATCTACTTAGGTAATTAACAATTGGTATCAAATCTCTTTCTTTGGCCAAATAATGAATAAAATTTTGGGTTCTTTTTGAAGATTTTTCCAGGGAAAATAGAGAGTAGAGTATATAAGACTCAATTCAAAAACTTTCTGAGAAGAATTTGCATACACAAAATGGGATATTTGAATTCCCATAGAAAAAATACCCAATTTCAAAAAGCAAATCAGCCAAAATAGAGTCTATAAAGCGAATTTATCAACATTTTAAAATCCAAAATTTTTTAGGGTTTTTCGAAAAAGCCTTGATTTGCAAAGTAAGTTATTTTTTATAAGCCTTAGTTTTCATTTTGGGTTATGGAAAATAGGATAATTTTTACTAACAATGATGATGGCCCTAGTATTGAATACTTCATAGTGTCTGAAAAGTCAATATGGAAAGGTTGTTGGAGATATTGTTTACCTTGAGGTTTCAAATAAGATGTTTCCTTACGGTGGTAATCATTGGACTTTTCCAAGATCAGGGAACTTTCTTATGAAGAAGCATTTGAAAATTTTCTTTTAGACAAGTGGTCTTATACCAAGGGTAAGTATAAAGCAATCACAAAGGGCTTGTTTTCATGTGACAACTCCATATGATAGTTTCATGGGTGCATTCAACAAGAGAAGGTTATTTTTTCTCCTAACCCTAATTACCAATATAATTTTATCAATGTTTATTTGGTTAATAGATTGCAAGTTCCTGCAAAGAATATTCGAAGCACAGAGGTTGAGGGTAACAATGTTCAAATTTTTAAATATTTGAAGCTCACTCTGGATAAAAATGTATTGCATTCTGATTTTTGTGTCATTGATATGAATGATATGGATGTTATTCTTGGGTATCCTTGGATGGCCACAATTGGTATAATAAATATTGATGTGGAGAAAAAGTTTGTTAAACTTTGGTAAAAGAAAAACAAAGTTACATTGGAGGATGTGTCTCTTAATAAGAAATAAGGGCCCATGGGGACAAGCGAAGAAGTTATTGTAGAATCTACAGTTGCATCAGAGGCATATTCTATATATGGACATGAAGAAAATCCCCAGGACAAATACAATAAATATGCCAAGGAGATCATTGACTCAAAGGGACACTGTATTGCATGGTTGAAGTAAAAAGCACCAGTTCCTAAAGTTGTTTTATATTGACATCCCGACTACATAGAGAAAAAATAGTCATCAAGACAGGGGCATGAGCAACAACACATTTTTTATGGACCAACATAGCACCATAAAGGAAACAAATCAAGAGGTGTTTGGGGGAATACTAGCACTACATGATGATATCAGGATAGAGAAACAATTGCATGACACTAAAGGAGCGATAAGGATCACAATCAGGGTGATAGGAAAATAATTAGACATGATGTTCATCTTCCATTAGGATGAATGGATGCTTGTACTTGGTAAAGATTGGTTACATTGTTTAGCTGATCATATTGTATGGTTTCTTCTTACGTTTCAAGGAGGAAACATGCGAAGGGGGATGGAATGTAGTATACCTAGGTAGGCAATATGGAGTACCTAGGGAGGTACCCAATGTGAATGTGGTTATGTATGATGTATGGAGGTTAATTATAGTAAATTAGATCCATGTATTAGTGTGAATATAATAAAGGTGAGAAGGGTTTCTAGAAGGTTCGACCTATTAGAATTTTCCTTCTCTAGAATGTTCCTAGGAGAGAAAGAGAATCATATATAAATAAGTGTAAGAAATGGATTAAAGTATATTGAATAATATTTTTATTGTAACAAGAAATGATTGCTTGAGGAGTGTTATCCTTCCATAAGGATTAACATATAGTGTTACCCTACCCTACTTCAAGAGTTTTATTTATTTCTTATGTTGAATATTTAGTGAATGATTTGGTTTATTTTTATTGAAATTAATGATTATTTTTGAAGTTGTATTTACATATCTACTCAAGTAATTAACAATGAAACTATAATATCAGCACAAAAACTTTAATAATAAAACTATAATATCAACACATAAACTTTAATTAGTGTATTAAAACACTACTAATAGTAAAAGGTTTTGAGATAATATATAATAAATGACCAAATCATCTTAATTTAAAACATAATATAATAAATCTATTATCTCTCATATATCTAATTATAATCTCTCTAGAAACAAGATATAATATAATTCTTTTTTCTCTATAGAGAGTATTCTTTAAAAAATATATACGTTTTTCCTTTAATAAAGTCTCTATAAGGATATAATATCTCCAATACGTCTTCAAATAATTTATCCCTAACGTTTACCATGGTTAGCGATTGTGTATAGACAACTTACATATTACTCATAATAAACATTTTAAAGTGCAGACTATTACATATTATCCATAATAAACATTTCAAAGAACATTGTACTATTACTAGCACAGCCACGAAATTCATGGCTGGTGAACGCTGAAAAGTTTCAAAAAATTAAATAGAATGCACAATTCTGCGACTCAGATCTAAAATCAAACGAAATTCGAATGAGAAGAAACGTTTGGGCTTACCGTTGGCGAAGAGATCCACGTGACTCGAATCGCTGTCCATCACTTTATTGGGTTAATGGGAACCTTACCTCAAACTGGTGGTTGATGAGTTTCGGTTGGTTCAGAAAACGAAACGTTGCTATAAAAAATGATTCTGTAATAAAATTTTAATTTTTGTTAATAACTCAGACGTGGTAATCAGCTAGTCATCATAGTAAATTTTAAATATGATGAAGTAAAAGTAAAAAGATAAACATGTAAATGGATGTCTTTATAATAGTGAGGAAGTTAGTGGTTGAAATTACAACCATTGATTTATTGGGACGACTAAGAATATTCCATCAATATTTAATCTTGTTCATACAAAACTGATTAAGCACTAAAA
>CBVK0100799131.1:0-10793 GCA_900067695.1 Picea abies | reverse complement strand
AACCTTCTAACATCAAAACAAAGAATCTCATCCAACTTTATGCTTGTTTTGTTGAAATAAAAGCCAAACTAACTTGTGTCCTAATGTATTTACCTAACAAATTTAACCTAGATTAGATTGTTGGCATAAAAATTACTCTACCCTGTGGCTATTTGATCAAGTTTAAACAGTTTGATCAAATTTATTCACTAGCTAATTTAACTAACCTAGCTAATATTAAACAGTTTAGCCAAGATTTATTCAATAATCCTATCATCATAAATTCAAAATACTTGACCATGGTTAGACTGTATGGATCAAGACATTCTTATTGCATGGGGTTAATCATTTTTCTTTTCATACCCTCTTTTATTCTTTCTTTCTTTTTTTTGCTATTTTCTTTTCTTTTCTTATCTTTTTCTTTTCTTTCTTTTTATTTTTTTTTCTTTTTTTTTTCTTTTGTAATTTATTTGTAGAATGAAATATTATTTACAATAAAAAATACAACAAGAGTAAAAAATTTCCAGTCACTAGTTGATTCTATGAAACATATGGTTATAACAGGTTGGGTAGTCATTGGTTCCTCTCTTCTATGAGCACCGACCCCAACTACATGATATTCCATTGAAACAATAAACGTTATAAGTACACCATTTACAACTAAATATTAATAATTGTCAATATATACAATTGATTTCAAATACACATATCGTGATGGGTCTGCACACCACTAGAATCATGGGGTTTTTTGGCGCAGGCCATTTTGGGGAACAACGTAGCAATAGAGAAAGACAATTAGAAAAGAGACCAGAAAAGAAGTTCATGTCGAATAATAAGGAAAATCAGTGAAATGAAGCATGAAAGTCAAAGGAAGGAAGGAGGAAGTGGATCAACCGCACGCACATGAAGTTAGAATGTGGACAAACCTAATCCAATTAGGGTTATGGTTTTGGTCATTATTTAACAGGTTTTAACCCATTTTTGTAGTATAAATATGTGTTGTAAGATCTGAGGAGATCTAAGTTTTTTCTAGTAGTGGTGAACAAATTATTGCTTGAGCTATCTAGTTGTGGAACTAGTTTTGGAGATGAGTCGGTTTGTGAGAGATATGCATTGTAACTGAGGGTAAGGTCGCAAGTTGTGGATCTTGGTGCGATATTTTCAGCCTCACCATCAACATTAACAATAGCTTCGAGTATATTGAAATGAAATGCGTGCAATGTGATAACTTGATGAAGAATAATAAAGAAGTGAAGAATGCTAGATCTTTGTGGATGTAGCCCAGGGGGGCTGAATCATGTTAAAACATTATCATTGTGTGGAATGTTTCTTTTATTTCTTACAATGGTTTATGATGAATGAATGAATTTTTTAGTAGTAAAATGTAGTGCGCACTAGAATAGTTCTGATATTTGTTGCAGAATGAATGTTAAATGAATGAACATGGTTACATAATGGTAGATCTGAATGTTAGGTTGTGTTATAATAATAGATTTGGTATATGTTGAAGTAAAAATCATGCCTAACATCCACAAAGTAACATCCCTTCCAAGGTTCCAGACATATGGGTCATGCAATCACCTATAAATCCATCAGGGTGAGACTTCATTGTGCACTTTGTGTGCAGTGTTTCCTTCTGGTATCCCGAAGGGCCGATGGTTTGTAGGGTTCTGTTGTCGGTTGAACTCATAAGGAAAGATTAGAGGGGATTTGATGAGAAGGATAGTGAAGAGAATGCAATAGTAGAAGGGGATGTTCAAGCCATGGAATCCTACTAAGCAAGAGATTGAAATATTGTTAGCGACAAAAGAGCTTGAGTTCGCATAGAAGGACAATAGAAACCCTAAGTATACTCTGCACCAGTATTTGGAAAGTATGTTTTTACTAATCTTCATGAGGCATTTTTCTGTTATTTTCCAGAACTACTGCAGGAGTGGATACTGAGATTGAAGGACAATCATCCAACTAATCAGATAAGACCAATAGAGTGGAATATTGATAATTCTGCACAAATACAGGGAGTCAATAATAAATTCACCTGCATAGTGCATTTCTGGCTAGACAACATTGTTGTAGGATTTATTACTAATTTTGCAGTCGATACTGCAAAGTCTTACACTATTGTAGAGAAAGAATTTTTGAAGGGACCAAGAGGAAGATATATTAGATCACTTTACACATCGATTAATATTTTATTACATGATAAAGGAGTGATGACAATGAAGTCAGACAACTAAATCACTTTGCGTGCATGGGGAAACTGGGGGAATCACTAAGGACGATATGAGATATGAAGAAGGACCTAGATATATGTAAGAGGAAGGAAGCAATGGACCCCATTATGATGGGTGAAAAACAAACCAAGGAAATAGTGGACATAGTGTGAACGAAGAGAAGTGGAAGACCCTACCAATGTAATATAATTAGGAAAAAGAGGGAAGTAATCGAGCGAGAGGGCTTGGACAATGATGAAGAGGAGGTAAAGGATCTCTATGCTATGGGGCATATTGAGGAAATTCTACACACGACATATGAGAGAAAAACTAGAGGTCAAGGGTCCGACGTAGAAGAAGGATCTCAATTCCAGATCATAATTAGTGTGGAACCCACAACCCCATGTGTGACTAAGACATTTGAAGAGAAATAATCATTTAGAAAACCACCAATCAGTGGCAGAAGAATTTTAGTAGGATGAGGGTCCAATGGAAATTCAAGTGGAAGTACAAATTCAGATAGTAATAGTCAATTATCTACACCGCGCGAAGGCGATACAACATATTTTACAATGGAAGAACATGATCCAACTATTCGGTTACCCGATTTTCATGGAGAAGGGTTGGAGGACCCATAAAATCATTTATTTATTTGTGAGAATATTTGGGCAGCCAAACAAATCACAGATGAAGATACAAAAGTAGTGCAACTTGTAATTACATTTAGAGACCGTGCACTAGATTGATATATGGGCCTTGCAGTTAAAAACCCACAAGGATCACCTACAACCGTCATAGACGTAAAGAAGACATTAATCAATTAATTTTAGCGACCAAGTTCAGAGGATGAATAAATGAATGAGATGATATAAATCAAACAGAAGCCAGGAGAGTCAGTTTAGGAAATCGACCAGAAGTTCAAATGATTGAATGGTAAGTTGAAATACCCCATCACATATATGCAACATAGACACCTATTTATTAATTCATTATTGGCACTTATGAAATATCCATTGAGGCAAAAAAATTTCCAGACTCAGGATGAGGTTCTGCAAGCAGCCTTGCAATTGGAAGAAAATCAGTATAAACACACAGATCCAGCTAGAGAACAGTTGAGAGAAGATCTCAAGAATATTACATTTTAGTTGAATTATAACAAAGGAAAGGAGAAAAGATAAGTTGTCAGGTGTACCTTATGCAAAACAAAACAACATCATAAGAATGAGTGCCCAACATTTGCGCAGTACTTGGGAGTAGGATTTCCAAATCCTTTACCTACATGAGGACCATGGTGTGAAATATGTAGAACACATGGACATGACCCATATCATTGTCCCATGATACAAAATTATCAAAGAATACCTAAGATTACATTTTTCAATTTCTGCAAGTTTGTAGGACATGAGGAAAAGGATTGTAGAACCTTGGAAATAATGAAGGAGAGGACCCTACATCAGACGCATATAAGATGCAGGGTGAACCTATAATAGTTCCACTTGTGCAGCAATATAATAATGGACAACAATTTACAGTGCCACCATAGTAGAATAATGCACAACTGTTTTTTGTGCCAAACCAATATAATCAGGTACCATAGTATAATACACCGTGAAAAGAAAATCAAGGTAAAAGAGGAGGATTCATAGGAGGAGGTCGTGGAGGAAGAGGATTTGGAGGAGGTAGAGGACCAGTAACTTGTCACAATTTTTAGAAACCTGGAAATTATGCAAGGGATTTTCCACAACCACCAATGACATGCATGTACTATCATGCATCATATCATAATACAAAATATTGTCCGACACTTTTGATAAAGATACAGGCAAAGATTAAACATAATAACTAGAATTTTCAATTGATTGCAGTAGAAAGTAGAGAAGATGATGGGAAGAAGATAAATATAGTTACTCAAGGTGGAACCAAGACAGGAGCATATGCAACAAAGCAGGATCAGAACCAACACCAGTGGGTTAAAAATAATACAAAATCTCAACAAAATTTTGATGCACGAAAGGAGAAGGAGACATTCAAGGAGGCCAGACAGTAAATTTTGAAGGAGAATATTGCTTCTACTTTAGGAACAAATCCAGGAGATGATGTACCAATTTATTATATGCCTCATCTATTTGATGATACCAGCATAGATCAATCTTTAGAGAAATTAAGTAATCTAAGAAACTTTTTGGGGTCTTGCTTGAAGTTGTTGAATTATAAATGATCTATACAAATGTTACAAGGCTTGTTAGAAAAATGAAATTTTGGAGAAAAGATACAACTGGAACAGAAGAAAGTAAATCATGTCTGTAGGAAGACAATAAAAAATAGGGAGTTCAAATTGAATGCAAATATTGGATACTTTAACATAGGTGGCATCATATTAGTGTTGACAAAGTGTCCTCAGAGACATAATTTTATTAATAAGGAAAAAGTGATTACAATCTGAAGTGAGAATTCATAATATACTCCTTAACCTCACTTGAAGAAAGAGCTATTTTCTCTAAACTTAAATATAGGAGAACAACCAATCACATAATCACATGAGTATGATAGGTGTCCTTTACATAGAAGTTAGGTGTCCTTATCCTAACAAACTAGAATAAATCAATTTCTAAAAAACATTTATACTAGAAAATACTTAGGCTATAGAACTTTAGGATTATGAGGCTGACAATCCCCCCTTTAATCCAGAAGTTCATTTTTATAAAGACCAAGTTCATTTATGAACTTAGTGAAATTTATTCTACCAAGAGGTTTGGTAAAAATATCTAAAGTTTGATCTTCAGATGGACATAACCAAGGCTTGATGAGTGATTTGATGAAGTGGTACTTGGTGTTGACATGTTTAATATTTGAATGAAATATTGGATTCTTGGTCATATTTATTGCTGACTGACTGTTGATCAATAAGGTAGTTGGTGATTTCTGAGTTTCACCAAGATCCTCTAAATTTTGCGTAGCCATACAATCTCACATGTTGTTTCCCAAGATGATATGTGCTCTGCCTCTGCTGAAGAATTTGCAATTGTTGTTTTCTTTTCACAATTCCAAGATACTGTTGTCAAACCCATATTCATTAAATAACTTAAAGTGTATGTTCTATCATCAATGTCATCTGCAAAGTCAACATTTGAATATCCAACAAGTGTAAAATAAAAAATCCTTTTGTAAAGAAGACCAAAATCTTTTGTATCTTGAATGTATTTTAGTACTCTTTTTGGTGAATTCCAGTGACTTTCCCTTGGTTCCTGCATAAGCCTTGAAAGTATACTGACTGAATATGACAAATCCATTCGAGTATTTGTCAAATAAATGATATTTCCAACCAATTTCCTGTACTTTGTACCGTTTACCAATTCCCCCCCTTCAAATTTTGAAAGTTTCAATTTCTGATCCATGTGGGTAAGAGAAGGTTTACAATCTCCATGCCAAATTTATTTAACAATTCAATGGCATACTTAGTTTGACTAAGGAATATTTGATTAGGATGTTGAGAAACTTCAACTCCAAGATCATAATGTAGTGTCCCTAAATCAGTCATTTTGAACCCTGCTTTAAGTTCTTCCTTAACTTGTTTTATGTGAGATTCATTATTTCCTGTTATAATTAAGTCATAAACATAGAGTACAAGTATCACCATGTTCTTATCTTGCATTAAAAAATACAATGTATCATCTGATTCACTCCGCTGAAAACCCACCTTTCGTAGGTACTCATCCATTTTTGCATACCAAGCTTTTGCATACCAAGCTTGAGGAGCTTGTTTCAAACCATACAAGTTTGCAAACTTTATGTTTTTGTCCTTTAGCTTCAAAACCTTGTGGTTGAGTCATGAAAATATCTTCCTTTAGATCACCATTCAAGAAGGAACTTTTGAAATCCATTTGATGTAATTTCCAACCATTATGTGCAGCCAAATTGATAACCATTTTGATAGTATTCAATTTAGCTATGGATGCAAAAGTTTCTTCATAATCAATTCCTTCATGTTGAGAAAAACATTTCGCAACAAGTCTTGCTTTGTACTTGTCAATTTTACCATTGGGGTTGTACTTTAATTGATAAACCCATTTACAACCGATGGGATTAACATCATGTGGACAATCAACTATGTTCCAAATCCCATTTTCAAGTACTGAATCATATTCATTAATCATTGTTTCCTGCCATTCTTTATGTCCAGTTGCTTCAACAAAAGAAGTAGATTCCATGGAAGCATTAACAAAATTGGCTTTTGTTGTTGAAGATCCCCTAGTTCTTGTTTTGTTCATTTCATCTAAATGAACATCTTTGGGAATTTGTTCAACCCACTTTGGATTCTTATGTTGAGGGGATTGTGGATCTGAATCACCATTATTGTTGAAAAGAGGATTTTCAGAAAATGAGGCTCTTCTTTCATCTGAAATATCTAAGGTTGGAGAATATACTTTTGAAGATTCAATATCAGAATAGTCCTTTGTCGTTTCATTATGAGATGAATCAAAAGAAATTTTTGATAAAGAGATGTCTTATGGAGTAACAAAGTAATTTTCAAACCAAAATGCTTTCTTTGACTTGTTGAATTTACCTTTAACCTTAGTGTTTTTCTTCTCTAAACGACTAAGGAGATGATTGATCTCATCTAAACTGGTACTTTTAGTTTCATCAAAAATGAAATCTATACTGACAATGAATTTTCCATCTGAAAGTAATCTATATCCTTTCTTTTCATCAGAGTATCCAATGAAGATAGACTTCATACTTCATTTTTCTAATTTAGTTCTCTTTTCCTTAGGAACTAAAGCATAACATGTTGAGACAAAAACCCTAAGATGATTTAACTTGGGTTTAAAACCATACCAAGATTCATAAGGTGTTTTTCCATCTAAAGTTGATGTAGGTGATCAATTTCTAAGATAAACTGGAGTATGGACTACTTCAGCCCAATATTTTGTGCTCAACCCTTTAAACTGCATCATATATCTTGCCATGCCCACGAGCATTCTGTTCATCCTTTCAGTAACTCCATTATGCTATGGAGTATATGAATTTGTTAGTTTCCTCTTAATTCCATTGTTTCGAAAATAATCATTGAATTCAGTTGAAGTGAATTCACCTCTATTATCAGTTCTCAAAGCATCAATCTTTTCTCTAGTTTCATTTTCAACCATGTGTTGAAAATAAACAAACTTTTCAAAATCTTCAGACTTTGCCTTTAAAATTACACCCATGTCATTCTAGTGTGGTCATCAATAAACAATATAAAGTATCGACATCCACCAAAAGAAGATTCCATTGGACCACATATCACTATGAATCAACTCCAAATACTTTGTTGCTCGCCATGAGCTGGTTGGAAAAGCTTCTCACTTTTGCTTGCCTAAAATACAGGATTCACACTTGGAATTTTCTTTCTTAAAAGTTGGTAAACCCTTTACCAAATCTTGGGAATTAAGTTTAAAAATACTATCAAAGTTTAAGTGACCAAATCAAAAATGCCATAATCTGAATGAAGACATTTCAGAATTCACTATTGTTGCAACCTCTTGCTTTCTTTGGATGACTTTCCCATTCATTCTTAGTAACTTTCCATCTTCATATCCTGTCATAATTGTTTTCAAGTTATCCGTCTCTGACTTAATCTTCACCAAACCATCTTGAATGACTATTTGATGTCAAGCTTGTCTGATTGTGACTAAGGATAACAATTTTTTCTTAAAAGATGGTACGTACCAAACATTTGAAATCCATTTTTCACCAATTCCAGGGAGAAAAACTTTCATTGAACCTTTTCCTTGAGGTATATGAGTTGTATCATCAGCTAAATAAATGGGATTTAGTTGAACATCCTTATAATTCTAAAAATAGTCTCTGTGATAAGTCATATGTTGAGCATCTCATGTGTCCAATATCCAATCATTTTCAAATGAATCTACATGTTGAACTGCTGAAAAAACATATTCATATTCATCATCTTGATAATATTGATCTTCTGCATATTGAGATGATATTCATCATCTTGATAATATTGATCTTCTGCATATTGAGATGATTGTTGAGAATTTGAATTTGATGTCTGCTTAAACTTTGGCAATTGACCATTGCTGGTAAGAAAATTTGATGCATAATGACCCATCTTCAAACATTTTTTACATCTTACTTGACTGAAATTTCTGCCTCTTCCTGACTATGCATTGTTATTGGGAGGATTACTTTGAAAATTTTGTTGATTAAAATTTCTACGACCTCTACCTTGACCACGACCTCTGCCACAACCTCGAATAGAATACTGATTCTGAAAATTTCCAAAATTTGATTTTTCTCTTCCTTTAGAACTTCCAGCTTTAGTGAAAAGAAGATCTTCTCCTGATTGTTTTTTTTTCCCAAAAGATTTACTATGTTGATCCAGTAATTCACTAAGTGAATCAAAAGTCACAGTTGATAACTTATCATTTATTTGCAAAGTCTCAAGAAAATGCTTATAATATGGAGGCAAGCCATTTATTACAATGGATACTAGAAAACTATCCTCAAGTTTAGAAAAACCTCCTTTGATGATTTCCTAATGAATGTTCTTAATCCTTGAAATGTATTCTAATACATCACCATTGTTTGCTAATATTTGTTTAATCAATTTCATTTTTAGATCAACTCTTTGAGATGCAACAAGAGTATCAAAAAGCTTCTTTAACAGATTCCAAGCAAACCATGCATCTTTGGAATTCTCAATATGAACAAACATGTGTTCAGTTACAGAAGAAGGTAGCAAAGCAAGTGTTTTTTCATCTTTCAAATTCCATTTTTCTAAATAAGTAGCATTGGTGGGATTAGTTGGAGCAGTATCACCATCACATATATCATGCCATAATTCATTATATATTGAAGTGTTTTGCATGTGCCGACTCCAAGATTTGTAATTCTTGGGTCCATCTAAATTATCTAATTCTGTGAATAGATTGATTGATTTAGACATGATGTTTGTTGCAAGTGAATAATCCACAAAAATCCAAAAGACAGACACAAGGCACCAAAAATAAAGAGTACTTTTAAGGGCTTGGCCTTGACCCTTTAAAGGTCTCGTTGGAAATAGATTTTGAGAGAGTATTTTACTGGAATCTTCTCAACTTCTGAGCGTTCAAGACTACAATCAAATCTTTCAAAGTTTGACTCTTTTTACAAGATAGATAGCCTTATACAAATAATAAAATGTGCCCCCCTTGAACTAAATTCATCAATGACTTAAAATATTAGAACTTGAATGTATACAAATAAAAATAAAACAAATCTCTTTAATTTGGACTTCAATCCAATCCTCAATACGATCCTTAATCTGGACTCCAATCCGGTCCTCGATCCGGACCTCAATCTAGTCCTTAATACGGTCCTCAATCCAGACCTCAATTTGGTCCTCAATACGGTCCTCAATCTAGACCTCAATATGAACAAAAAAAATTATGTAGCAATTTTGGTAATTTTAATATCAGATCAAAAAATGTCTAACAAAATCATGTTGAAGGGGCTTCAAAAGAGGACACACAACAATAAATTTTGATTGACATTGACCATGACATGGAGAGCATGCATACATTCACTCTGATCAAGTATGATGAAATCACACCAGTCTGATTCACGCAGGAGATGTCTAGGTGAATGTGAGATCTTAGATACAAATATCAGATACAAATCTTAGATTCAAAGGTGCGTTGAAATTATTGAGATCTATTTATTGTCTCGGATATGAAAAAAAGGATATGTCTTTGATCTGTGTTTGTGATTCTGGTTAAGCAACAACAACAACAAATGGTTGCAGCAGAGAGATAAATCATGGAAAAAAAAGCAGATTATTTACCAAAAGAGCAAAGGTGAAATCGTTGCAAGATGGATCATGTGTTCCTCAGCCTCACTCTGTACAAAAAGAAGATCTGGTGGTTGTTGTTTCGGATCAAAATTTTCCTAAAAAAAAAACTGAGCGTTGGGCATGTGCAACATTGGGCGGATCTATAACATTGGGTGGATCTGAAATCAAAATTTGAAGGAAGTGAATTTCTTTAACATTTTTTTTGTTTCTTGTAGGAAGGGATGTGTCTCGATATTTCAGAGGGATTTCTTCTCCAGAGGTACAAGATCTGATCTAGAGATTCGAATCTACCTTTTCACTGATCTGATGCCATAGATTCAATGTGATGATTTTATGTTAAATTCAGATGTGATTCATGATCCGGTCCTTGATACGGTCCTTGGAAACAGACCTTGATACAGTCCTTGATATGAACCTTGATACAGACCAGATCTGAAAACTTATAAAAAAATAAAGAATCTACAACTTTGAATTTTAAATTGCCAGATTTATAAAATAATTTGAAGCAATTGTTTACAAATGAGCATGTTTTAACAAAATAGCAATGGATCTATGAGATCTGAATAAAAAATGAAAAAAAATACACTTTTATCTGCCTAGATATCTTAGATGTACGGAAAAAAAAAATTGCAATTAATCAAATCTACAAACTTGAAATTTGCAAATCTATTAGGATATTTAGACACTTAGGAGTTAGTTAAGATCTACTTGGTCTAATATGTCAATAGGTAAAAGTGTGTTTCTTTAGTATGCATTAGTATGCATTT
>CBVK0100799130.1:0-10794 GCA_900067695.1 Picea abies | reverse complement strand
CTGAAGGTGTTCGTCCTCTGTTGGAATACCTGTGTTGTCGAACATTTCTAAGGCTATAAATCATAGGGGGATATTCATGACTATCTTTTCCTAGCCAGACAAGTTTTGAAAATGCTTGAGTAAGATAATTCATATATTTTCCTCAACACCACCATACTTAGAAGGTGGAGATGATTTTGTTTTCTGCTAAGGTTTGGAGGTAGTTTCACCACCTTGTGCATAATATTTATTCTTTTTATATGATTCTTTTTTATTATCTTTGGAGGAATGGGCCACAAGAGATTTATTTTTAAAGTTTGAAAGGGAATCAAGTTGCATAAGCTTGGATTATTCCCTTATGAGGCGCTCACAAAAAATCTCAAAGGAAGGCATTTTAAATTCATCTCGTAATGCATCCATCATAGAGTAAAATGTAGAAGAAAATACCTAACAAGGGCCTTTCAATTTGGATAGAATCGGGAAAATGCACTCATCGTCAGATTTGGATTTTCCACACCCTTTCAACTTTGCCACCAATGACCTGAATTTGCAAAGATAATCTTCAATAGATGCTTTCTCATAAGGTACCAGTGATGAAAACTCTGCTTCCAACTGTAGGGCTTGAAATTCATTAACTTTACCAAATAGGGAAGCCAACTTGTCCCAACATGATTTTGGAGTCTTACATCCATCAAGATGAAACACCAAGCAATCATAAACATGCAAGCCAATCATACCCATGGATTCATTGAGTTTGTTTTGATAGGCATATTTTTCTACTCCCTTGGTAAACGTTGGTGGATCCTTAGACAACGTTTGTCAGAGACCTTTTGATTGTATTAGTTATTGCATATTCTGTTTCCATGTATGATAATTATGGGAGTGAGGAGATCAACAACCCTTAACTCCTCCATTTACAATAAGGAATACAAAGAGAACATAGAACTATGAATGTGTAACTTTTTTAAATTTTGTTTAAAATATAAAAGATGGAAGCTCAAGGTAAAAAACAAGGAGCTCTTAAAACAAATTTACAATAAGGAATACAAAGAGAACACAGATCTATGACTATGTAACTTTTTAAAATTTTGTTTACAACATAAAAGATGGAAGCTCAACGTCAAAAACAAGGAGCTCTTAAAACAAAATTTACAACAATTGTTGAACTACTTTTTAATTTCTTAAAATAGTAATACCCGGAATGGAGGATACTTACCATGATATTTGAAGTGACCCTTGGATAGATCTGGTACCACCTTTGATTGTGTTGAAGACAAGGAAACTTGTAGACCTGTACAATTGTTTTCCAACTTCCAGATTCAATTTAGGCACAAATCTACATACAAAATCGTGCTACCTCTGGCTACAAAAAAATGATGCTCTCTGAGTTGCAAAAAAATCCCACTTTCAGGTACAAAAGGTGATGGTTGTTGGTTGCAAAATGTGCCACTCTTAAGCTTCAAAAACTTCCCACTTCCGGCTACCAAAGATGTTCCCTCTCAACTACAAAACATGATCCCTCTGGGCTACAAAACATGATCTTTATTCATTTCTTTCTACCGCATATAGAAGTTGTCATTGTGTGAGAAAAGGAGTCGAGATACATGTTGTTTTTTGGCCATCAACTCAGATCCAAAAACTATGGACCAAAATATGTGAATTCGTATACATATGGCCATGTTAAAAGAGGCAAAAAAAATGTCATTGATGCAGCCATGTTACACCCAATGACCAGAAAAAGTGCCAACCAACCAATGGTCGAGATGATGAATTGCACAGATAACAATTCTATAGAACCATGATCAATAAATCTTTCTTTCCTCTAATCTGATTTGGATCTTAAAGATCACACAACCTTCAAATCTCTTAGAAAAAAAATGATAATGGGTTTGCAGAACCAACTCTGATACCATGTAAAAAATGCATAGCTATGCCAAGGACTGGACTGCAAATCCAAAACCTCCTACGGGATAAAAGGTGATCTATTGATATACACTTGATCAAAATGCATGAGAGAGTCCTCAATTTGTAGGATTGAGGAGGCTCAATAAATACCTAAGATTAACTTGACAGTTGAAAGAATCTATGTGAGCGGTGATCTATTGATATACACTTGATCAAAATGCATGAGAGAGTCCTCAATTTGTAGGATTGAGGAGGCTCAATAAATACCTAAGATTAACTTGACAGTTGAAAGAATCTATGTGAGCTTAACTCACATAAGTTGCCATGTGTTTAGAAATAGGTATTGTTTACACAAACACACTAACATGAAGGTGATTGTCCAAGTGCTTCAAGGCTTTTGTGAATTTCCCTTTGGCACATCCTTGAGAAAGAACCAGAGAATGACCACTGAAAAAAAAAAATTAAATGAACATAAATATAAATATAAATGACAATGACTTATATAAGGGTAGGATATTATTTAAACTTTGTTTTCATATACAACATTACCTCAAAGAAGAATTGAGGGCTAGAAATGGAAATTCAAATGAGCATTTACTTGATAAAAAACAAAGATTATCATATTTCTAAATAGATTATCATATTTGCAAACAAACAAATTCCAAGAAACTCATTTCTTCAAATTCAAACCCCGTTTTGTAATATATTCAAAATAATCATAATCATTCAACATAAACATGTCAATAAAATGAAAAGAAATGAACTTTGCTAGAATTTAGAGAACTTGGTTCGCCTTTTTATTAACATAAGGAAGAGCATGCTATCAAGAAAAAAAACTGAATTGTTCAATGAATGATCCTATATGCACAAACAATGCCAAGCTCATTGATTTCCCATAGTTTTGGTAACCAAGATAGTCCACATGTCTATGTCTCTATACAACATTGCTTAAACCAGTTTACTAAATCCATACTATTTCAACTAAAATATATATACAATCCTCAATCCAATCCATCATAGTTTTTTCCGAAAGGACATAAAATATGCATTGTTATGTTTATCATGGAAAAAAGTAAAATGACTAAATCATATCATACAAATAACATGATAAAGAGGTAAAACCAAAATAGATATACAAATAAACCAATTCAATACCAACCTTGTAAATTAAACTTTAACAACCCCAAAACATGTTAAATGAGAACTTCCAAACACGCAATGAAGAAAAAACGTTTAATTCTAGTAAGGTCATTCTAAAAGGCTAATACGTTATATATGTAGAAAAATCGATATATTTTGCAGGTATATACCCCATCTAATTAAATCCAAAAATGAAATTATAGAAATATAATATCACAAAACATTTATCCAACTTTATAAACACTACTCAAGTATTTAGCAAAAGCAATCATACCATATCCATGTTTGCAAGAAATAATTTATTATCAAAATAAGGGGATAGTGATGTCTTGCATTAAAATCCTAACATAAGAAAATTGTATAATAATTGTTATGACAAGTTTATTGAACTTAACTTCTTGAAAAATCACTTCTCAAGTCAGAATAGATTTTTCAAAATCAGATTATTGATGGCATGAGTAGCTAATGCACTTATGCAAAGATAATCCAAAAAAGTGAGGTAAGGTATAAACTTCAGCATCAACGTATGTGCATGTCCCGCAAAATCACACAACCATATTGGAAATCATATGTAACATGTCCACGAACACCACAGTCATGGCAGATGAAATGGGAGTGCACTCCATACTGGTATGCCCTAACTCATTGCATGTCCTACAAATTATGTCATTAAATATTTCAGGCCTTTCATCCATAAATATTCCACCCCTGGAGAGGTGGCCATATTTTCCACATGTGCGACAAATGGGATCATTAGAACATTGACTTGCAACATGACCAGGCTCCCTGCAATTCCAACATAATGAATTCATAGTGCACTCCACGACAATATGCCTACAACAAAAAGTTAGGTGTTATCGATACACCTGCAAAATGATCTCAACTAGAAGATCTACCAATAGATGAGGAGAAGATTCTACCCACCCAGGAAGTCTACAGTTTTGGCACACTTAAACATTTGGGAAATCACGGGCAAAATGCTCAGGGCTCTTATGATTCTTGCAAGCATCATCTAACCTATTTGAAAACAAAAATATGAAATAACATTAGGGGAATGTAACAATACTTGAGTATTGTACATAGGAGTCTATCAAGACTTGTAAATCTCAAAGTCAATACATAAAAATTACAAATCTTACACACTTGAGTGTTGCACCAACAATAGGAAAAAAGTGAGAACAATAAAACATAATGATATTCAACAACAAGACATTGATTCATAAATCAAAGTTAACAAAAACAATTACTAGCCAACAATATCATATCAACTAGGAAATCATACAGACAACTTATAATTTACAAACTAATAAGAGAACAATTTACAAACTAATATGGCAAAAAAGTGATGAACAAAGCAGACAATGCCTCAATGCCCATTTAATATGTTCACATATAACATAATAATCGGTTCATACTCTATGTAGAAGAGAAATATGAAACATGGAGAGTAATTTTTGAGTAATTTTTGAGATTCAGTGTTCACATATCAACATAATAAAGTTTCGTACTCAATGTATAAGTGAAAATATAAAGCATTCTTTGCCAACTAAATTCAACAGTCGATATCTAATCACTTTAGTTACAACTTGTTATGTGATGGGCAGGTTAGAGATATTAAATAAACTTATAGTGGACATGCCAAATTGAAAACCGAGCATTCAACCAGATCACCAAAGAACAAAATATACATGACAACCAAAAGAAAACCAAGAATTAAATTCTTACTCAAATAAGAAGCGAAGATGAGTAGTGATGCTAAGAAAAATTCATGTAAATGAGTTGAAACAAAAGGGGATGGTTGTTGTTTGTGGCTCTGCTTGAGTGGATGGTTGTTGTTTGTGGCTCTGTTTGGGTGGATGGTTGTTGTTTGTGGGTCTTTTTGGGTGTTGGTTGAGAACACTCTATAGCACAAGCAATAAGATCTGCAGACATAATGTGATTAAAAATAAATTTAAAAAAAAAAAATGAAAGATAGTTTTACTTAAATTCACAATACCCAATACAATACAAAATTTGATTCAAATAAGGATATAAGGGGGTCTAAATATTTGGAGAACCGATGTCTGAACACTAAAAATACAATAAAGATGAAAATTAACTTTGAAATTTTAATTTCTAAGGTTTTATAGACCAAAGAAACACATAAAATATGTAGTTAAAAAAATAATTATTACAAGGAAAAAAATAGCGGAGATAGTCAATCATGAGGACCTCAACATTATACCAAGGAGAATAAATAAAATGTTTAGAGGAACAATTTCCAAAATAAAGAAAATAGCATAATGAATAACCCAAAATAATATTAATATGAGAAAAACTTCCTTATGACAAAATTTGTTCTAAAAAAATATAAACTTTGAAAGGAATTGTTTAAGAAAACTTACCTTAAAAAAATTCTTTGATATAGGAAGAAATTGCTTATGAAAACCTCCACTTACAACAAGATTGTTGAAGAAAATATTTAATTTAAAAAATGTTGCCCCAATATATTTTAATATTCTAAATATATATGAAAATGCATTTATCAGCATGATACAAGATGGAGTGAACAAAAAGTAAAGAAAATATATACAATTTAAAAAATATATGAAGAATTTAAAATATTAAAACTTAGAAAAAAAAAATACAATAATAAGCAAATAAATTTAACGTTTTAAGATATCAAAAATAAAAACACTTTACCGATTAAAATCAACAATATAATGCAAATGAACAACTTATCTGAAATTTTAAAGATCTCGAAGACTTAAATAACCCTAAAGAATGACAATATATATATATATATATACTCAAAATAACTTTAAAGAATAACTGAAAAACAAAAATAATGGCATATGAAACCTACTTAAATTCATTGTACAAATGACTTCTAAGAATACTAACCTAGAGTGACGAAAATACCTCTTGTAGGGCATGTCACCATAATATGATCATAACAACTCCACTGTGGATGCAATGGTTCCCTCTTTGTGGACTATCCCATTCTTACCACCAAGATTTTAGAAAACCACTAAGACAAATTTCATGTGTTAGCCAGATTCGAACAATAGACCAACCTTTCGATACTCCTTCCTCTAGCTTCAGACTCCATGCCTCTGCAAACCCTAACTTTACTGATCTTTGAAATAATTGATGCCTAGTTTTTAAGCATTCCATGGACATCTGGACTATTTCTAAACTCTAGATGTAAAACCAAATTTTCCAAGTGTTGAGTTTGTTAGCCATGTTTTTTTTCCTAAACGGATGCACTGGTCCTCAACACAGCTCTTGTGTGTCTATTTAAATTCAGTTTTGTTGCTATCTTATAAAAAAATGGCTTGAGTGTTTCTTTTAATCTACATCTTATTGTCTCATACAATTTGTGTTCATAGAATTGTGTTGTAGTGAGTTTTAATGCAAACAGAGCAGTGTTGTGTTGTCTTTCTCCATAATCTACAACAATTTTATTTTTTGTTATATAGAGTGTGCTCACAAGTGTTGTATCATTTTTATTATGTTGTTGTAATTTCTTTTATAAAAATAGAATATAACAGGGCATTCATTTCATTTTGTGGTGCAATCTTATTTTGTCGGACCTTTTATTCTTTTTATTGTCTAGATCTGAGATTTCTAGGTGTGATTCTTTAAGCAATCATTTAAATCCTTTTGCTCAGATATTTCAATTGGTATCAGAGCAGGTTGATTACAACATTTTTACTTTTGGAGAAGGAGAAATGGACAAAAAGTCAAATGCAATACAATACCATATTCCTCTTTTTGGTGGAGAAAACTATGAGTAGTAGTGTGTGAAGATGAGAAATTTATTTATCTCACAAGATTTATGGATACTTGTACATAGAGCCAACTGATTAGGCTACCTACAATGCACTCTCAGTTGATCAAAAGACAGAGTTGAAGGAAAACAGAAAAAATAATTCCGAATATATGTTCATCCTTCAAAATGGAGTTGACATCACAATATTTCCAAAGATTGCAGAATGTAGTGAGTCCCATGATGCTTGAGAAACCTTGGAGAAGGCGTACAAAAGATCTGTAAAGGTAAAAGTTGTCAAACTCCAAATGCTAAGAAGATATTTTGAATCTCTTACTTTGAAAGTAAATGAAAGTGTTGACTCTTTTATTACTAGAGTTCAAAATATTGTGAATGTTATTCATGCTCATGGTGAATCTCTTAAAGATAGGAGGATTGTTGAAAAAGTTTAATACGTCTTCCTAAAAAATTTGATCCTGTCACTATTTCTATAGAGGAGTCAAGGGATTTATCACAACTAAACATTGATGATCTATTTAGAAGCCTTCAAGTACATGAAGACTAGTTAAAAAAGAATGGGGAACCTATGGATCAAGCTTTCCAAAGCAAGTTGAAGGTTGATGATAAGAAAAAACAATCTTCCACTGCCATAAATGAAGCTTCTACTTTTTTTTCATCATCAAATAGATGAGGTATAGGTCGTGGAAGAGCCAAAGGAAGAGGAGGTCATGGTAGAGGAAGAAGCAAAAACCCTGGGAGAGGTAACTTTCGTTGCAACTATTGTAATAAACATGGTCACCTTGAAAGTTATTGTTGTAAGAAGAAAATAAAGACCTCTCAGGCAAATTTTAGTAAAGATGAAGGTGAGAAATCCCAAACGTTATTTCTCACATGTAACAGTTTTGATACCAAAGGTGATTTTGTATGGTATTTAGATAGTGGCTGCTCAAATCACATGATAGAAAACAAAATTTTATTTGTAAAGTTAGATGAGAGTGTGAAGGGGAAAGTAAATTTTGGCAATGATAATGAGGCATAAGTAATGGGAAAAGGTACCATTTTCCATAAAAGTCAAGAATTGAATTATTATGTATATACATGATACTTTGTTTGTTCCAAGTTTAAAGCATAACTTGATTAGCATAGGGAAGCTAAATTCTAAAAACTACAAGAATTTTTTTGAAGGAAAGTTTCGTAATATTTTTAACAACAATGGCCTTGTCGTTGAAGTTCATATGAAAGATAATAGGATGTTTTTGTTAAGTATGAAATCAATTTTAGCTTTCTTGAAGGCCTCAGTTGATGAGTCTTGGTTATGACACAAGAGGTTTGGGCACCTTAATCTTGGATCTCTTTCCTTCATGCAAAAGAAGAACTTGGCAAGAGGTTTTCCTTCATTCATAGAGCCAGATAATAACATATGTGAAGGTTGTGCAATAAGGAAGCAACATAGAGACAAATTTCCCCATCATCATTTTAGAGAAAGAGAACCTTTGGCCTTAATACATATAGATATTTGTGGCCCCATGCAGAGTTTATCTCTTGGAAAGAATATGTATTTTCTTTTCTTTCTAAATAATTTTTCAAGGATGTCTTGGGTCTATTTCTTAAGTGAGAAGTTTCAAGATTTTAGTTTCTTTCAAAAATTTAAAGCACTTGTTGAGAAGAAATCAAGATACTATTTGAAAGTATCGAGAAATGATCGAGGTGGAGAATTCACCTCTAATAAATTCAAAGAATTTTGCATCTTAAATGACATTAATGAGTTAACCATTGCATATACTCCTCAACAAAATGGAGTAGCAAAGAGAAAAAAATAGTTGTAGAGATGGCCAGATCTATGTTGAAAGAAATGTGTTTGTCAAACGTGTATTGGGCAGATGCAATCCATACAACTACATATATCCTCAACAGAATTCCTACAAATATGGTAAAAAATTCTACTCCTTATGAAGATTGGTTTTGTAAAAAACCAATTGTTTCTCATTTGAAATTTTTTGGGTGTACATGATTTGTTCACATTTCAAAACAACAAAGACAAAAACTAGATGGAAATCCATGAAATGTATTTTCATTGGATATTTAGAAGAAAACACGGCTTACAAGTGTTTTTATCCACTTACTAATAAGATTTATGTTAGTAGAGATGCGATCTTTGATGAAGGGGGGTTTATCTCAAGAATGAAGGAGAAAATAAAGTGATTACTCCACATATTGAAAATTTAATTTTTGATAAAAATGATCAATCTTTGTAGCCCTCTACTGTAAGAAATGCAAGCTCACCTTTAATTAGTTCTCCATCAAAGGCATATTCATCTTATATGATAACAATATCTCATGTTGATACACAAGAAACACCTCCATCTAGTCGTCCTAGAAAAACAAGAAGTTTAAAGGAGATATACGAGACATCTAGGTATATTGATAATAAGTTTGCTCTTTTTTCTTCTGCCCATGTTGAACCTTTTAATTTCTAAGAAGTTTGTATTGATGAACCGTGGGTGCAAGCCATGGAGGATGAGATGTCACAGATTGAAAACAATGATACATGGGAGCTAGTTGATCTTCCTCATCGAAAATCCACTATTGGAGTAAAGTGGATTTACAAGCTAAAATTTAATATGGATGGAAGTATTTCAAAGTATAAGGCACGTTTAGTTGCAAAATAATATGTGCAGCAAGAAAGTGTTGACTACGAGGAAACATTTTCTCCTATAGAAAGACTTGAAACTATAAGAACTTTCTTTCCATTACATCTCAGTTAAAGTTACCAGTTTATCATATGGATGTTAAATATGCTTTCTTAAATGGATATTTGAAGGAATAAGTTTATGTTGAACAACTTCAAGGTTCCATTGCTAAAGGTAAAGAAGATAAGGTTTATAGGCTTAAAAGGGCTCTTTATGGTTTTAAACAAACCCCTAGAGCTTGGTACTCTAGAATTTATAATTATCTTCGCGATCATGGCTTTGATAAATTTCCTTTTGAGATTACCTTGTAAAGAAAGGTTGTGGGATCAGATTTCATCATTGTTTGCTTACATGTAGATGAATTAATTTTTATGAGCATCTCATTCTCACTTGTGAAGGAGTTCAAAGAGGCAATGGAATTTGAATTTGAGATGTCTAATTTAGGAGAAATGCAATATTTTTTTTCTATGCAAATTAAACAAACAGATGCAGGCATATCCATTGATCAATCTAAATATGTTGAAGACTTGTTGAAAAGGTTTAACATGCAAGGTTGTAGACATGTGAGCACTCCCTTAGTTGTTGGGAGTAAATTGATGAAGGACTATGAAACTCCACTTTGTTATGCCACTCTTTATAGATCTATGATTTGCAGTCTTATGTAACTGACAACCACTAGATCATACATCATGTTTTTTGTGAGTCTGGTTGCTAGGTTCATGCATCAATCTCACGAGTCTCATTGGCGGGTAGCCAAAATAATCCTTGAAGATATGTAAGTGGTACCAAAATTTTTGGATTGTTTTATGATGCTACTAATGATTCCAATGTTGTAGCATAAACAGATGCAAATTGGGCAGGTAGCTTGGATGATCGAAAGAGTACTTCTGGTTATGTTTTTCTCTTTGGAGAAAATATTATTTCTTGGAGCAACAAAAAGAAACACATTATTGTTATATCTACAATTGAAGCAGAGTATATTGCAGCATCATCAACAAGTACACAAGCTATTTGAATGGAAAAATTGTTTGAATACTTGGGAATGCAAGTCAATAAGCCCATCCCCCCGGATGGGGTGATATTGGATGACACGGGGCACTCGGAGGAGGCTGGCACCAGCCCATCGGGCACGAGGCCACGTGATGGGCCCGTGCCGATTCCCGTCACCTCCCTCCAGCATTAACTCGATACTACGCGAAGTAATGGCTTGTACGCGCGCAGTTATACAGCTCTCCCTCCATTTAGAACTTCATCGCATGGCTTTCGCGCAGACATACAACCACAGTCTCTGGTCAAGGGGCGATGAGCGTCCCCCTTTGCGCTCTTGGG